>CADDXX010000476.1:92448-125912 GCA_902810485.1 Alauda arvensis
CCACCTCCCTGTTGTGTCCAGTACCCTGCCATTAGTGCTTCCTAACAACTCCATGGGAAAAAATTCCACAAGTACAAAGGAACAAAAGGAAAGAAACCCAACCCCCAACAGTAGGGCAAGAGTCAAAAAGGGTAAATGCAAAGACAGTGTCTGCTCAGCTTAAAAAAAAATGGGAGCCATACTGAGGGCATATGCTTCTCTTAGATAAGCAGTTTGAAGCACAAGAGTCTTAAGCCACAAAGCAGAAAAAAAAAATAGGAACCTCAAAGGGTCTAATAAGGATGAGAATGATTGATTTTGGCAGACAACATATTCAGGAAAAATGTGCTAGTAAGTTTTGCGCTTGTCAGAAAAAAATTATGTAAAAAAAATAATGAAACATAATTACAGAATAAATTGTTACAAGACGAATGTCAAGGAGGAAGAGGCACAAGTTAGGTAAGAGGAAGAAGGCAGCAGGGGAGTAAATGTCGCTTAACTAATTTATTAGTTAACCTTACGTCTAAGCTACTAATTCACTAGCAAAAGTCAGGCGAAAAGAAACTGTCTCAATATGTAAAAGAATTCCACTATGCAAGTTGAATGTTTTATTCAAAGTGTTCACCATAAAAATCACAAGAATGCATACAACTTTATGCAGGGAATGATGCTGATGGACAGTGTTCTGTGTGTTTTACATATGCAATGCAAAGCCTTCCTTAGATTAACACAATTATAGTCTGAGCATTTGCCTCTAGTAACTCAAATTTAATGAATGAACAAGTTTATGTGCTTTTTTCAATAATTTTTGAAATATACTGTAAAATATAATGAAATATCACGTTAGTGACTCAGAACATAAATAGCATTTATATCTGTCTTATAATTTTAATCTGATAAGGATTTTTATTGCAAATTTTTTATGGTTTTCTTGACATCTTCAAATCAACACTGAATGCTTTCTGGGGCCAAGTTTTAGGTAGGTAAGTTCATTAATTGTTTGGGCTAAATACGCATATACTATTATGAAATTGTGTGACCTGTGGTCATTCACAGGAATATAAAACAAAATTATGAAGATGCCATCTATTCGTAAAGAGGTGGAAAATAAGATCTTTTTGAAACACTGAATTTTATCATTTATTCTGTGGAAATCTGTGTTAAACATCACTGCTTTAAACAAAAATTTGACTCTTCCCTGAAGTGTTCTAAACCAGACTAAAAGCTATAATGATGCATTCATGTAACATTATAGGCAGTAGAATTTCTAGTGCACTCCTGTGGTCAACTGTTTTGCTGGTTTATGCATTAATGAATTTGTCTCTGCCAGAAAGAACTTTATATTTTCCATCTTGAAATAATATTTTTGTGATCATTCAGGAAGACTTCAATTTAAGGGTTTCTAGGATGGTAGTTTTGAGTTTTGGGCCAGGTGTAGTTGTGGTTTTCCAATTAGAAAGTATTTCAGTAGGCCTTGGAGTGACCACATTTGGACAACTGGAATGCTAATGAAGTCCTTTTTCCAGTGTTTTCTTGTATCTAGCTTCAGATTTACAGAGATGTCATTTGGAAATGGTAGGCTAAGGACATTTCTAGATGCTGGAAATGAGAATTGACCTTGCAACACCTTGTAGGTTGCTCTGGATGAACAAGGCTCACTTGTTGCACCAGGATCTCCTTGGATACTTTATAAAGATCTAAACAGCAAAACATCTCTGAGCTGCCTTCAGAGCTGGTTTCCACTTCTTTTGTATGACACCAGCCTTTCAGAGAACTTATGAGGAGCATCTGAAGCAACAGTTTCTGTTAGCTTAGAAACTTTGCATCACTGTTATAATGCTGTTTGTTCTTTCATTATTTACTTTAAAATCATATTGATGACAGAAAGAAAAATGAAAAATGGAGCCATTGTCTTTCACATGCTCTGAAAGTATAGACAAGCAGGAATCATCTAACAGTTTCTCTCTACTCTACAAGAGAGTCCAAAGGACCATACAGGAGTATAATGATATGACAATAATTTTGCATGCTATCAAACTACTCAGACACCAAAGATTTAAAAGCATAGTGCAAAATCATCATCAAATCTGAAGGTTATGCTGTCTTGTTTGAATAGTTTGTTTTTATATTTCGGGTCAATACTTTCAAATGATGGCAAACAATCCACTGAACACAAAACCCAGTGCAGTGATCTGTAATGTCTGTCAGAATCATTAGACCTCACCCAATTTATTGAAACAGTTCATTTATTTAACAGTTCCTTTACTGTGGAGGTGTAAATCTGGGGTGCAACTCTCTGCAAAACTGATTCAGTACTTGGAAGAATAATGGGGGAGAGCTACTGAAAGACTTTTAAAGAACAGTGAAATTATCAGACAGTCAATGTAAGTTTACAAAGGGAAAGTCCTATTTAACTATTTGATCCCTCTTCTGTCAGGTCACATCTCTGATGGGTGCTGGATGTAGTTTTTCTGGATTTTAATATGGCTTTTGGTACTGTCCTTCACAGCATCCTTAGGAACAAGTTGTCCAGCTGTGAGATTAGCCAGTTGATTGTGTTTAGGGCATCAAAAGGAATTTCTTTGTGGAAGGGTTGTGAAATATTGAAGTAGACTTCCCAGGGAGGTGGTAGAGTCACAATCACTGTAGGCATTCAAGAAATTACTGGATGTGGAACTTAGTACCATGATCTAGTTGGCAAGTGACTAGTCAAAGATTAGACTCAGTGATCTCAGAGGTCTTTTTCAACCTAAATGATTCTGTGAAGAACTGGGCAAAGGACAGAGCTCCAGGGTTGTATTGAATGGTGCAACCTCTGGCTGGTGGCCAGTAATCAGTGGCATTCATCAAGGATGAATCCTAGGGCCAGTTATATGTGGAATATTTATTAGTGATCTGGATGCAGGGGTTGAATGCACCATTGCCAACTTTGCTGAAGATGCCAAATTGGGAGATGCTGTTGATTCTTGAGGGACAAGAGGCCTTGTAGAGGGATCTGTATGTTGAAGCACTTGGCAATCATCAACAGCATAAAACTGAAAATGATCAGTTGCTAAGTCTTTTACCTGGATCAGATTTACAGAGAACAAATCAAAACTGGGAGAGGCGTGTCTGGAGAGCAGCCCTGCAGAAGGGTCTGGGGGGTCTGGCTGGCAGGAAGCTCAAAACAAGTCAGTGTGCCTAGGCAGTCCTAGAGGGCAAACTTCATCCTGGAGTGCATCAAACACAGCTTCACCAGCTGGGAAAAACATGTGATTATTCTACTTTATTTAGAAGTGGTGTGGCCTCACTTTGAGTCCTATGTTTGGTTCTGGGCCCTACCATTTAAAAGGGATGTGAAGATAATTGAATGTATCCAGAGAAAGGTGACAAAGCTGGTGAAGCAGGTGGAAGGCATATCCTGTGAGGAGTGCTTGAGAGCACTGGGCTAGTTTAGTGTGGAAGAAAAGGAGGCTGAGGGGCAACCTAACTTCTCCCTGCATCTTCCTGAGGAGAAGAAGTGGAGATGCAAAAGTGATGATTTCTTCTCCCTGATCCTAGTGCCAGGACATGTGGGAATGGCTCAAAGATGAGGAGCCATCAGGGGAGGTTTTTCCTTGACATGAGGAAACGGTTATTTACCAATGGTGATCAAACTTGGGAGCAGGCTGCCTGGAGAGGTGGCCAATGCCCTAAGCCTGTCAGTGTTAAAAAAGGCATTTGGGCAGCAACCTTAAGCTGTGCTTTAACTTTTGCTCATCCCAGAAGTGGTCACGCAATTGGTGTCAAAGGTCATTGTAGGTTCTTTTCAACTTGATTTTTCTCTTCTAAGATTCCTCATCTATCTTAGATACAAAGTGAATGTATATAAGTATACATTATATGTAAATAAGTATACATTATATGTGTATAAATACACTTATATGTAAATAAGTATATTTTCTTACCTAATAATAAACAGTGATGAGTAAAAAATGGCATAGGTGCTGCATTGTTCAAGTGCCAAAAGAAACAAACAGGTTTGTTGTTTGTTTGGTACTGCCTACTGTAAGCAGTACCAGCACAAGCAAATAATTTATCACAACCTGCAAGAACATTGAGAAGTTTAATGTAGGGTCTTGAGCATACAATGTTTGTGAAGTATTCCATAGTTGTTTTTTAAACTAAAGATTCCCATGTACAATAAAAAAATTGAAATTTCTTGCAGGTAGTAAAAGTGAAAGCCCTTCTTCCTAATTGGAAACTACATGTAGTTTATTTGGTTTTATCTTATACCTTGTGGTTGCAGGGCCACAAGTGGCAGGAATGAATCCCACTGTAAAAAGTTAGCTGCTAAATATAATTCTTAGACTTTTTTTATGGTTATTTTTTTTTCTTGGCTATTTACTTGTTACTAAATTGGTGCAATATCTTGTGCGTTTTGGCAGTAGTTTGTGGTTTAGAATATTGTTCTATGAAGTGAACTTTAGATTTAAAATGCAAGTGAGAAGTTTAGTTTACTTGCTCTTCACTAGAGGCCCATTTTCTACAGTTACTTTGATGATTTGTAGGCATTGCATTATTGTTGGGGGTTAGATTTGTTTTTTTGTTTTGTTTTGTTTTGCCCTTGGAATTTTTTCCCGCGAGTTGTTAAGACACTGATGACTGTGATTATCGGTACTTAACAAAGACAAAAGAAACCAGGGAAGGAAAGACCGAAGGGACAGGGGAGCTGGGGGGCTGGGCACTCTTTGCCTTGGCACTGGAGGAGAGAGGTCACCCAGGCTGTTTCGCTTGCTGCGAGTTTTTCACTGTCACCATCGACTCCTCTTCTGGAAAAAATCTACCATCTGCTCGTGTGCGCGGGGATTTCTGAGCTCTCCTCCTGTCCCACTGGAGTGGGCCCGGCCCTGTCCCCGCCGCTTTTGCGGCTTTTTGCCTACGCTGACCTCACACCGTCTGCTCAGCCGGGACATCCCGCTGCTCCAACCATCACTGCAGGACTGCTCATCTGCTTTCATCACCAGCCCAGGATCTCCCACCGTTACAGCTTGGTGCCTCAGAGCCAGAGATCAGACTGCCCTGGGATTTGTGGTCCCTAGAGGTTTCCTGGGTCTGTCTTATTATTAATGCTGTAGTTGTTTGTTTGTTTGCTTGTTTTGTTAGATATATATATATATATATATATATATATATATATATATATATATTAGTAAAAAAACCTGTTATTCCCAGTCCCACATCTTTGCCTGAGAGCCCCTTAATTTCAAATTTATAATAATTTGGTGGGAGGGGGTCTGCAGTATCCATTGCAAGGGGAGAGCACCGGTCTTCCCCTAGCAGATACCTGTCTTTTTCAAACCAAGACAATTATTTTGTGTAATATATCTGGGTCAAGTGCAAAAGCCTCATCTTTTTCATACAGAGAATGTAGAGAATACTGTTATCAAATCACACTTTATAAAGATGATGGGAAAATTTTATCCATCAGGAGCAACTGTTGTTTATAAGTGAAAAATATTCAGTGGAATTCATTGAAGCAGCACAATTTGCTATTTGTGCAGAACTTTAGTAAAAAAAGACCAATCAGAAGGAATTTGATTCACTGTCTTGCCCATACTCCAATTTTTTTACCTGCTGGCACCTATAATAGTGGTAAAAGAGATAAAGAAAAGTACAGAATCGTTGCATCTGTTCAGGTACTGAGCAGGAATTTAGAATGAAATCAAGACCCTCCAAAATTTTTGGAACAATTAAGAAGTGAATTATTATACTTGGGATGTTGAAAGTATAGGATCACATCTACAGGTCAGGTCAGAAAGAAAAATAATTTTAAACTTGTTTCTTCTCTTCTGTATGACTGTCCTAACAGTCAAATGAAAAGATCCATTTCCTTGCACTGATAAATGCACATGTGAAATTACTCAGACTTCAGCTAGAGGAACTTAATTCTGTCATGTTTTCCTATCTGAAATTTATAGTCACTCAGAACTACTAAGTTTTGAACTACGTATTAAAACTAGCAGTATTAAATGCAAGCAAAATCTTCTCCCCCTCACAAAAAAAATATCTTTTAAGGTTACCCATTGCATTTCTCACTTGACTGAATTTGGTATGTGGATCTGAGAAAAATTGCTGTGTGCTACTCTATCTTGTATGGTGACACATGAAACTGAATCTCAACTGAATTGAGAGTAGGAGAGACTTGGTTGGGCTCTCCTACCCATTGTGGTYGTTTCTGTAGGTTCAGACCAGCAATTAGCTATTGCAATTACCATTTTTCAAATGTATTTGGAGTCAGTTAAATGTGTCTTAACATATCACGTACACTATTGGCAGTACTATGACTTGCCCGTGATAGTAATTCCAAAACATGTTTAAATATGACTACTTATGTTGTCTCCATAGAGCACAGCATCTCTAAAGAACTGGTTTATGGCACCATTGAGGCTCACCTATTTCTAAGGCCTGGTGATCAATTTAAGAACCAAATTTTTGAGTTTGGCCACAAATCAGTTTGAGAAGTATGGCCTTTCTGCAAAAGATTTGAAAAGTGTTTTGAGTTTTGGCAGCAGTTGATAGCATTAGTTTTGCAAAACAGACTGTTTCTTGTGATGATTGTGTACCTACTTGATTCTCCTGGTGATAAAATAGCTGTAGCCAGTGATATCTTTAGAATTTCAGCATAGGGGTGCTGAGAACATGATCTAAGCAGCTGATTGTGGAATCAGTGAAATGAAATAGGGATTATTCTCTTCCCAGGGTAGACAGATCATATAGGATTTTGGATAGTCCCTGTGACAAACATTGAAATTTCACTTGTCAGAATATTGACGTTTTTTCTTTTGTTTTAGAGTAAAACTACACATTAGAAGATATTCTATATATCTATATGTGTAGATATTCTATCACAAAAGTTAATGCATCTCTTGGGACTGTAATACAAATTATATTTAAAGGTTGAAGAGGTTCCTGGACTCTCTGTGAGACCACAAAAGTAGTGTAACATCCAAGTAATGTTTAGAGACCTGGACTATGAATTGGACAGAGTGGAAGCGTTTTTGCTTGTTTTTCTTACTTGTATAACTGTTCATAATAATGTTTTAAGAGCAAAGGAAAAATACAAATATTTATATAGTTATATATGGTTTATATTGGTTATTTATGAAGGAGTTAAAAACTGGGAGAAAGAGATTACTTTGCCATATCATAGCTGGCAAGATGAGAGACAAAATTTGTTTCCAAATGACAATATTAAATGGATATAATGCAGGGATGAAGAAATTGAACAAGAATCCACATCCTCCTTGATACAGCCTGGTTCTACTGAGGGAGAGGAAACTGTGTTATGCTTCAGCTTTCTGCTGCTTCCATGAAATTTGAGGGATACCCTTTAATGAAAGGTTCCTTTTGGAATTGTTGGTTAGATAACTTTTGTTTGAGACTGCTTCTACATTTAGTTTTAAATTGTTTTTCATTAAGTATTTTTTCCTTCTCCCAGCTTTTAGTCCTTGGATTCCAGAAGCCATATTGGACATTGTCTGGTAAAATATATCTTTTTATTTTTCATGGAAGAAGCTGACCCAGTTAATCAGACATATTCTGATGAAAGGTTGGCTCATTTATGAAAGGTCTCATTTATGTTTTTATCAAATTCTGTTTAATGCAAGTCCTTGATTTTTCTTATAATTGACCAAAATTGAAGTGGAAGAGGCACTTTGAATTTTACAGTAGGATAAAATGGACTTCAGTGCCAAATCTCTCAATTATTATAGTGTCAAAACTCAGCTCTGTCTGTATCTAAATTTTAGTTGAAAAGATGACTTATGTCCAAAGTAAGTATATCCAGCTGATATAAAAGCAAAAACCAGTGAGACTCTAGCAATCCATATCATCAGGGCACCATGCTGCTTAATCATTACTGCACTTACTCCAGAGCTCTCCAAACTGAAACTGTTGGTTTCTTTTCCAGTTATAAGGCATAGGCATCCTACTGGACTGTGAGGGACTGAACTGTTGTCCAAAACGAGGAAATGAATCTATCATAGGAAATCTATGAAATTGGAAATTTTTATTGTGTTGTTTTGTACAGTCTGATCAACTCACCTTCTGAGCTTGTTTGTAATTATGAGTTAGTTGAGGAAAAACCTTTTAGAGTTGAGTTTTGATGTGTAGTCCATGGTAAATGCTACTTCCAAAGTTGGTGTTGATTTGGTGTACTCAGTCTTGTTCTTATTTGGCTGGATTTGCATAATAGTGTTAAAATGAGAAATATTACTCTACCAGTAGCATTGGAGGTGCAGAACTGATTATTGCTAAACTGTAAAAACTTTCTTGCATGCCCTTCTAAGAGCACACACAAACGAAAGGGATAAGAACAGAACCTAAAAAAACCACTAATGTTATTTTTCTTCCACTTAATCTACTTATTCCTAGGAGTTCTTAATTATGCCAAAGGAAGTGATCTATCCTTCCATCTGAATTCAATTAATTCAATAATTAATCAGGAATGCTGTATCTTAATGAGGCTCACCCACATTGTGGCTTTCAACTCACTGCAGTTCTCATGTTAAACTCAGTAATTAGCAGAACAATACAGGTTCATGTTTGTTTTTTTGCAAGATGTTCCCTCAAGGATCTCCTCATAAATGAGCTCTATGGTTCAAGGATTTTCTTCGGTGTAAATACACTAGAAAACTCAGGAGGTGTAGAATGTTGCTCACAGATATGGTTTCTGCATCATGAACAGGATGGAATGAGAAACAGAATTATACAGGTAATGCCTCCTTTGGAGCAGTGTGTGAAGGGATAAGTGTCAAATATATTTTGCTTAAGGTCATGTTGTGGTGGGTTAACCCTGGCTGGATGTCAGGCACCCACCAAAGCCWCTTTATCATTCCCCTCCACAGCTAGACAGGGGAGAGAAAATACAATGAAAGGTTCATGTGTTGAGATGAAGACAGGGAGAGGTAACTCACTGATTATCACCATGGGAAAAAACACAGATGACTTGGGGAAATTAATTAAATTTATAACTGATCAAAATCAGAGCAGATAATGAGAAATAAAAAAAGTCTTAAAAACACCTTCCCACCACCTCTCCCTCCTTCCCAGGCTCTGTCTCCTCATCGCAGTGGCACAGGGAGACAGGGAATGGGGATAATGGCCAGTTCATCAGAGTTCCTGCTGCTGCTTACAGATAAGAGTCCTTCCCGTGCTCCACTGTGGGATTAATGGAGACGGCCCTCCACAAAGTTCTCCAACATTAGTCCTTCCCACAAGCCATTAACTTCATTAACTGCTCCAGCATGCAATCCCTTTCCATGGGGCACAGTCCTTTCAGGCATGATTTGCTCCAGCATGAGGCCTCCACAAGGTCACACATCCTGCCAGGAAACCTGCTCTAGTGTGAGCTCTTCTGTTCACAGATCTGCAAGTCCTTGCCAGGAGCCTGTTCCAGCATGGGCCTCCCATAGGTTCACTGTCTCGTCTCAGGCATCCACCTGCTCCAGCATGGGTTCCTGCACAAGCTGTAGGTTGTCCTCTGCATCTCCATGGTCCTCCATGGGCTGCAGAGGGACAGCTACTTCTCCATGATCTTCACCACAGATTGCAGAGGAATCTCAGCTCCCATGCCTGGAGCATATTTGCCCCCTCCTCCACTGACCTTGGTGTCTGCAGAGTTGTTCCTCTCATCTATTTTCCCCATTACCCCGCCACAATTTTATCTGTGCAAAAATTTTGTCCTTCTTAAATATGCTATCATATAGGTATTACTGTCATTCCTGGTTTGCCTAGAGTTGGCCAGCAGTGGGTTTCTCTTGCAGCTGGCTAACACTGGCTTTCAGATAAGGGGGAAACTTCTAGCAGCTTCTCACAGAAGCCACTACTGTAACCTCCCTGCAACAAAAACCTGGCCACACAAACCCAATGCACGTTAATGCAAATAAATAAACATAAAGAACTGACTGCAGCCTGCTAAATCCTATCAAAGTGTCATTGCATCTAAACATCTAAAATTTCTGCATTTTTCCAAATGGAAGAAAATAGCACTGTCAATGCATTTAGCCAAAGTCAGTGCACCATGAGAAGAAAGGAAATGCAAGATTTCTTGCTTGTCAGGTAGTGGTATTCAGCTTCATAACAGTAACTTCGTAACTCCAGAATACAGTTCTGTTGACATGGTTGGAGGGCCCTTGAGATTTTGGTAGAATGGACTATTTACTGGAGGGATTATATTGTCATGGAGAATAAAGAACTGAGCTTCCTCATGACATGAAAAAAGAAGAGATTTAAATGAAGCAATGGTATTCCTGTTTTCTTTTTCACTCTTAGAGACCGGTTCATTACAATCAAGCCCCATAATGAACTACAGGGTTTGCACTGAATTTCTGATGTGCTGTGCTCTCCTTTGGGAAAGAAGATTTTCTTTTTCTTTAGAAAAAGAAAATCTTCCTTCTTAYTATCATTCATATTAATCACATAGCATAAAATGCCAGACTTTAGGCATAGGCATGTAGCTTGGAAAGAGGARCTCCAGGTTTCATGAATTTAGGTGTTGTAGTCTTTGGTTTTGGACCTCAGTTTCTGCCAGAGGCTCATACAAAGAGCAGAAAGGCAGTATGTAATTCCTGGTGGGTACCCCAGTTTTAGACAGCTGGAAGAAAAACCTAAACAATCAAGAATGAATTAAAAGAGCTGTCTGGTGTAATACAGGAGAACCTTGGTCTTGGTCTTCTTCTGTTCCCCTTGCAATGATAACTTCATGCACCAGCGTCTTGTGGACAGCAACAACATTCTGACATTTGCTGAGCTACCTCTGATCATTCTTCTGCCCAGAGCCATGAGGTAGGTCCTGGCTATGGTCACCTTTGAGAGGCCAAGGTATCACTTGCAATCCTTGGATTGTCTTGCTTTTCCTTTAGACAGAAAAGTAATGATAGATATCCACCAGAGAACTACTTTGGGGGAATAGGTAAAAGAGCAGAACGAGATGTTTTGAGGAGATTTTCTGTTGTGCTATGCTGCTTTTGTACTATCCCTCAGTGGCTGAGAATGGGGTCTAGGTGATTTAGTTAAGCCACACTGTAAAAATTTAACACAAATATTAGCAGCAGAATATTTGGAGCAACAACTTAGGTGCTTATGAGCATTACCTCAAGAAACCAACTGACACAACTGGTTAAAACAGACACTAAAACTTGAAAATTATAAATTCCAACTATCTTTTTTTATCCAAAGGCAAAAACAATTTACCCAAAGGAAAAAAAACAAGCTTAGCTTCACAGACAAATAAAGGCAAAGCTGATTTACTTCTTTTGGCTTTGCATCACAGAGTTGAATTTAGAGCTCTAATTTCTTTATGTCAAGCCTTGTAGCTATGCGCATAATTACTGCCAGGATTGGAATAACCTCATTTYTGATCCACTTATGCAAATGTATACTAATATAATAACCACAAAAGTGTTTTTAGTTCAAAAATAAAAGAAGACACTATGTCTGACTATGACACAATGGCACTGATTTATACATGTTAATGTCCAGACACCATGAAAACATTGGGACTGTTATCAAATAACCTTAAGTTCCTGGATCAAATCAGTGTAAAGATTATTTGAGTAGTTCTTCTGTATCGTAGAATGTACATTTAAAATGCTTCAGAATCATTAAAAAACATGCAGTTGGATTCAAGTAGGAATAAGTTCATGCTTATCTACCTCGTAATAAAAGACACATTATAAAGATTGTTTTTTTAAAAAATCAGGGTAAGATCCTGGAACTCATGATTTCTAGAGGTTTAAAGGTTTTGCTAGTCATATGCAATGCATGGACAACTAGAGTGTTGATGAGTAAAAAGAAATGTCTTGTGATTATATGGCTATGYAACATTAAAGAGAAAATTTAAGAAGAAGTAAAATCTGTGTTCTTTTGAAGGTGATTTGCCAAGTCACTAAGAAGACTGAATTTGAGAGATTTTTGTACTTGTAAGCAAAAATGATGTTATTATTAGATTTGATTTTAATACTYACAATTGTACTGTCAAAATATTTTAGACTTAGCTTTTAGATATGCATACAAAAAACCCTGGCTTCCTAACTTTTCCTGATGATGTGTCCCTGGACTGTGGAAAATACAGGCAGAGGACGCTTCTCCTTAAAGAAACCTAATAAACTGAATTCTGACATAAAATGTGTGATTGATGGACTCAGGAACAACAGTTTCTTGGGTCATAGTGACTAAATGTTCAGTATCTGAGCTGAAAGAGCAGAGCTGTAATAATCTTTTACTAGCATGCAATCTACTCTTAAATCCCAGCTTATTGGGGAAATACTTAATGATAGACTACGATGGGTCTGATATTGGAAGTTATACCTGAAATAGTAAGAAACCCAGTGTTTTTGGGTAGGCACAAGAAAAGAAAGCAAGAAAATAAATCTTAAGCAGGGCAGTTCTTCTCACAGTAGCATTTCTACCACAATCCCATGAATATAGAATATATTGTACAAACAAATATTTCTTCCTCCGGGGGGAAATGAAATGGTTTCTTTTTAATGCAAGAGGTACGCTAAAGACTTTCAAGCTTTTAATTCCCTTTTTCCATTAACTTTCCAGGAAAGTCAAAGATGCAGAAACAGAAGCCACTGYAGAACTATTGTGAACCTTCTGTTTGCATTTAAGCACTCTCCCAGCAACGCTGGCTGGAGTCCTCCAGGCAGCTCAGCCGCCGCAGTGCGGCGCTGTGAGTGGGACGCGTCTTCCAAACGGGCGAGGGGCGAGGTGGCTTAAAGAGCTCTGCTCTATGGTCCAAGATCGGCATAGGCTGGGGACCAGGAATAAAAGGGAGGTCTACCATTTAAGACCCAGAAGGGTTTATTCTCCTGAACAGCCAGGGACTGACAGACCCTGAGCACGGCGCATGGCGGCTTAGAAACGGGGAAGATTCAAGGGGTTGGTGACACACTTTGACCAATGTGAAAGGAAAGCAAGGATCTTAGGAACTAATGGGGAACTAATGGAAAGAAAACAGGCCACATGGACCAATAGGGTGTCCTGAATTAGGGGAACCCCCGAAACAGGTTTTAACAGAGATTGGTCCAGKGAAAGATTGGCTTAGAACATTCAAGAAAACTGGGCTGGGGAGGGGAGGGGAGGGAGGAAAGACACTATAAATTTTCACTGTTGGAAAACCACAGAAGATTATATGTTATTCAAAAAAATGAATTATAACAAAGTATGTATGAATCACAGCTATGGCAACACAACATTTGCCTCTTTGTTCTTTTCCAATAAATAATAGCTGCGTGACCTCCTGTAATAGTACCTGTTTCCTCCAAACAATAGGACCATCATCCCCAAAAAGGAGACACTTTCCTGGTGACATCTCCCCAGACCCGGAACTTTAGTCCTTAAATACCAAGGTGCCTGTGTTGTCTGCCTCAGGAGAAAGAAATATAAATCAAATTTTATCATGTAAGGCTATTGTTTGGAAATTATAATAGAGCTGAATTAATGCCTTTCTGAAATGTGTTATCTTCTGTAATCGTACCCAAAAATATAGTTGGACTGGGTTAATCTTTTTGAAAAAGGGAGAAGAAATACATGTTCCTTAATATGGAAGGCTCGGGAACTGTTTTATTTATACTCTGTCTTCTATAATGCTGTGCTTTGGCTTTAAAGAACAAAGAGCCACCCCTGAGATATCTTCCAGCACTGAAGTTGTCCAAAATTAAGTTACAGTGTACATAGGTCTAGAAAGACTATAGAATTGGACAGGTTTTCACATTACCTAAAGTAGTTTGGATATCTTCAGACAGAACTGTGCATATGATGTATTTTCCTTGTCGTAATGATCCATCTTGGACTGGACCTTTCAGTTCCGTCTACAGCACAAGAGGGGGAAGGTGATACTTGTTTTGTGCTGGAGGCACAGGAGGCAGCAGAAAAGTGAGTGGCTCCTTTTTTACAATCACAAAAGATTACACATCCTCTTCTAGAGCATTCACAAAATTTCAAATCATTATGTTTGGGCTGCAGAAGACTCTTAGAAATGCCTATCTGTAAATTTACAAAACRCCAATTTGAATTTCATGTTTCTTGAAATGTTGTTTGTTGTTTTGTAGTAGAAATTTGCATAATCTTATAGCAGGGAAGATAAATCATGGGCATTTCTCAAGAAGCATAATAACACTTTCTCTCCATTAATGTATTTTTTGAATAGAAGGGGAATTACAGTACTCCAGTTGCACAGTAACTAAATCATCATTTTAAATTCTTCCAGTAGGGACATGTATTTCCTAAGCACCAATGTCTTTCTGTACAGGTAGTTGGATAGTTCAGAAAATATAATTTAAACCCTTTTTATCACCACTTGACTTGAAAAGTAAAGACTTGTTTGTTAGTAGTATTTTCCCACATGCTGTGTATGTTGTGTGTAGAGAACAGCTACTGCATAGAGAAGTAGCAATCATTTAAACAAACATTGGTGAGAATTAGGTGACTATTTGCTGTGAGAATTAATGTGCATCATAGGCATGATAATACTTCTTGTTTTGTGTAGAGACAAAATTTTCCTTTCACCTTGACAATAGCAAAATGGCTTAGCATTAAATGACATTTAAAGCACCATCTAATCTGTCAGACTAAGTACACTAACACTACTGTCACTGGCAGAATGGATCTTCTTGTACTGTATGTGGATTATTTGGAAGGCTGTGTATGTTCTAATACTTTGGCTGGGAGACTGAATTTTGTTATTGCTGCTGTCCTTGAGTGTGGGCAGTGTGAAATCAATTGTAATAATATATTTGAATCTTAAATTTTATTTTTATTATCTTATGTATTGGGTGTTATAGTGAATTTTATTTGAGTATTAATTATTATTATAGTATTTTTATATCTTAAAACACTTGATCACACAGAAGAATTCAGAAAACCGCAGTACATATGTATACTGTGGCAATGCATTCTACTGTTTTGTCCAGTCATAAAATGTAATCTGACTTGTGAGAAACACAAGCAAGGTTATAAAACAGTGGGGAGGGGCACTTACTTGTTGTATTTGCAATCTTGTGTCATATCATGCATCACATGGAGGAGCAAAATGAAAGGCTGTTCRTATTTTCCAAGCACCATGACATATGCCTGTTGAAAGTTACTAATTATTTTTTAAATCTTGGCTATTCTTGGAACTTGAGTGTACTTCAGCCTTCTGAAACTTGACCTAAAGGCAATTAGTCTCTATTATTACTCTATTATACTTCAAAAGAAATGGGTTGGCATTTGTAACTTTTATACTCTGTCATCTTTCAGTAGAAATTCATATGTATAATGTCTTGGTGCTTATATTCTTGCTGTTTATGTTCTTGCTGGCAAGAAATATAGATACACCTCAATATCTGTTACAGCCTCTTCATTTAAAATCCAAGTATCTGGATGAACTAAATAAAAAATTTCTAGCAGGGAGTTTGGAGGGTTGTGTTGGGTTTTTTTCTTCATATATTAAATGACATGTGGCCACAATGCTACATTTTATCTAGATTTCCTGAACAGGTGTTTAAAGAAAAAAAAGACATTTCCCATCTCACTTTTCTATTTAGACCACAAGTGTAGCATAAGACTGTACATCTTATCTGTATGTTTTAGGGTGCTTGAGCATTAGGCAATATTTTGCATATATTAATACAATATTTACCTTGGTCATACACCCAACTAAATTTATAACTCCATAACTTAACTAATTTTTCTCCTCAGTCCTATTTTCTTCATGTTAAAATGTTGTTTTCTTCAGATTTAAGAATTTGCGGAAGGTTTTCTGAGCACATGGATCCGTAAAATAAAATTATGGATTACAAAATAATGAAAATTCTTAATTTCAGCTATTACTCTTACCACTAAAATGTTGCAGTTAGAGTCTTCTATGTCATTAGACATTTTTAAAGCCTAGATTTGGTCTTTTCCCAAAGAAAAATATTTTGAAAAAGCATGAGTAAATCAGTTTCAACTTTTCAGAACTAAACGTAATGCGAAATTATACTGTTTTCTCCATCTTATTCAAGCAATGAATATTGTCTTAGACATGATACAGTTGAAAGGGGAGTTAGAAAGTGAACTTCTACAATTAAGTGAATCTGTAGTATTTACAACACAAGATTAAAGAAGAAAACCTTGCACAATTGAGCATATTAAATTAGATTCACCACAATACCCAGATATTCCTGAACTTACAGCCTGAATTCAGCAACAATTCTTTCAACAGTCTTAGGAATTAATTTTACTGGAGTCTGAATAGCTTGCTTTTATAGAAACTTCCAGAAAAAATGATCTTTTTTTTTCTTTTTAAACTGATTATTAGAATCAGAAGATCTAGGAGAACAATAGAGCTAAGAAAATGGACTTTTTTATGGCTCCTTTGAATATAATATGCTGTACTTTCACCCTATGTTTTTAATTAGTTTTTTACTAGCCTTGAAGAATAATCTACATCTTGGCTAATTTTCTTATATTCCTAATATATGCAATAAATTTGAGGGAAATGAATAAAGAATGCTGATGTGTAGCAGCTTTGGATTTACTCTTGGCTATCATTATAATATCAGTCACTCATGAACTCACTTTTGGGCTTAGAGATATTTGTCCTGACTGCAGCATGACTCTTCAAGGGCAGATCTCGACTTCTTCCTTTCATGGAAGAATATTGTTCAGACAAAAACAGACATACAAACACATTCTTGTACACCCAACTCATCAAATATCAGTATTTCAAATATTTGTCTTCTTAATGTGAGTGTTAGAACAGTAATACATATACACAGTAACATCAGTAACTTCTCATGGCCTAGATGGGAGAAAAATATTTGGAAAATCTTTTTACTACTTTTAAATAATACATCAAATTCACATATAATACTGTAATAGAAAACATGTCTATTTATATTTATGCATTTGTACCTAAATAATACCATGGAAAGCATCTTTTCCTGCTTCCCTTTTTCCTGCTACTAATAAACAATTCATCTTTCTTTTGTCCATATTTTTTCCAAAAAGTATTTTAATTTCAATATAACTCTAAAGAGTTTAAGGTATTTCTTACCTGTGTTTTTTGAGGATTTTTAATCTATTTATAAATCTGATTCCTGGCAGGTACATAAATGCATGTGTAATGTCCAAATAGAGAAAGGTTAATTGTTTTGGGTTAATATAACTGTTTTATAATTTAATATAACCATTTTATAATTTATTAGTCCTGCAAAATTGGAAGCCATCATTAGCAAGAGTTTTCATTATATTCTTTAATTAACATTGACAGGATTTTTATGAATATTTACTGATGGTATTTGAAAGTCTTACTTTTCTAATAGCAGTTTGCTGTTTAACCATAATGCATTAAAACTAGACAGGCAGTAAAATAATTTTTATTAACATATGCCTACACCTATCTTTAATTCTCTAAGTAATGGAATTCTTTATATTACTTTTTAACACCAACAAAAAGAAACAAGGCATATTGTGATACACTGTGACGTGCTATAGCTCCTGGTAAGATTGTCATAAAAAAATGCAAACAAAAAACCCCAGACAAGATTAGCCATTCTGATCTCTTACAAAACGAGCTAACAAAAATGTTATCTGCAGCTGTGAAATGGTTTGACTATTTAATTGAGAAATTTTTAACATTTCATTTGAGGGAGTGGACAAGTCTGGGACTTTCCCTTCCTGAGAAAAATTGCCCATGGAATGCAAGTAGAGATGAATCAGTATAACTTACAGCACTGTATGGAATTCATCAACTACAATTTGCTCTTAACTCACTGGCAAGACTCAGACTTTGCATGATGTGCTTGGGAAACTAGCCAAAGACAGAGGAATAATTCCCCCTGCATTTATCAAGAGCATATACAAACCTGATCCCTTACCTTGCACATAAAGCAGTGGTATCCAGATTGCCTGTGCATCTGTGTTTACATCTGTTAGAACTTTTTAACACAAATGGCTTGAATTTGGCTTAAGAAAAATATCCAGGATTTGGGTGGGGTAGCTTTGTTTTTGGGTTTTTTAGGGGTTTGGTAGCTTTWAAAAAAAAATAAAATTAAATAGGCTTGTGGGTGTGTGCCACAGCTTTAACCAAGACAGATTTAAGTGTTCTGTTAATTGATAAGTTTCCAGGGGTGGGTCTCACATTCACATCATGTTTTCTGTAGTGCAACCTTGCTAAGGTTGGAGTTTTGCTCACTTAAAAAAAAAGTCTCCTTGTTTTGGTGCCAGAAAACTGAAGTAGACTTTGAAGTTTTAGATATATTTGCAGAACAGGAACGCTAGGCAACAATACATTGTTTTTTTCCCCACAGGGCCTTTCTAAACCATTTCAATTCCTTTGTAAAGAGATCATTCACAGCACTGAAGTGGTCTTTTAGTCTCTGTTCTCATATAGTCTTATGTCCTGAGAAGAAATCTGGGAGGCAGGAAGTAGGTTTGTGAATGAGGTACCTGTGCAGGAGGGGCCCAGAGGAACAAGGACTCTCAGCTCTCATACCTCCCTTGGTTTTGATACCTGGTGCCCTCTGATATTAGGCCCATGTTTCACATCTGTCGTGTTATATTCTATGGCCTTCCTCCTGCTTTAGGTCTCATCATGGACAGCAATGGGATCAGGACGAAGAAGAGATCTGAGGCAGCATTAGAGGGAAGTCCTATAGGGTTATCTCTTGGAAAGGGGTGTGGGGCATAAGCACACCCATTGGCATCACTGGGTGTGATTATACTGACTAAAGGGGTTTTGGAGATGAACCCTTGGGTTTAAAATTATGCATATCCGTTGAGACATGCAGATAAGCAAATGGTTATGAGCGAAACAGGTGTAGTAGTGTTACAAAAACCTACTAATTGAGTATCTCCTTTTATATGCATATATTATTATTATTATGTATATGCTATACATACACATCCGCATACTTGCATGCATGTCCTGTGCTGCTCTGCCAGGTTTCTGTGAGACAGTGAGGAACACTGTGTGATCAGCTGCCCTACAGCCTTGGGTATGCCAGAGCATGAGGAAGTCTGCAGAATTACCCACGGTGCCTGTCATGTTATGGATTTTGGAAGTCAGCTCTTGTAATAAAATTTGTCTCACCCTTGAACATCTTTTTTGAACCTCAGTGTACTGACCTGTAAAACACATATAGAGTTCATTTATCTCATAGGAAGCAGGGTTTATTCATCTACAGATTAATATTTTTAGGCCRTAAAATGGGTATAATACTTATATTAATACTACTAAATAATTGTTGTTAATGCTAAAAGTGCAGGAGTTCAGAATCACAAATTTAACTACTAATGCAGACTTAACTACCACATGGCAAATGCAGCCCAAAAAACAACCCTATCACTCTCTATACAAGTACTGCAAGAATTGTACACAAAAATTGATACCAGTTAATCCAATTAGATGTAGAGAAACCCCAGTTAAAAAATTCCACACAAAAATTCCTAATCTTTATAGTCTTCATGTTCTGCTTTCACTTAAACACCTGCAGTTCTGCTGTCTTCAATAAAATTGTTCAATTTCAATCCAGAGGAGGTTTTCTATTAGTCTTGGTTTTGGTCAATGCAGTCTTCATAGGTTATGGTTTGTAATTTTCTAATTTCTGGATTTCCAAATTCTGGAGGAAAAATCTCTTTTAGATAGAAAGACATGGTGTCTGGGATGCCCTGTCCATCTGGCTGATATCCCACAAAAACAGCTTCTATAAATTTTTAAGTCCTGTGTAGCACCTTAAGAAAAAAAGGTGTCAGAAGTAAAGACTGTTAATATGGTTTTTGAGAAAACAGCAGTCAGTAATAGTCAGCTTGGGTTATAGACAGAGCTGAAGTTCACCAGAGTAACTCAACTGCTGTTAATTTACATCAGGAGGTTTGGAGCCAGCTGAAGTCAGTGGTCATCTTTCAGCCTAGGCAGGAGGCATTGAAATAGCTGAGACACCAGGGGAGGGTGAAGAGCTCTACAAAGGCATGCAGTAAATACCAGATGGCATACTATGAATGTTGAAGAGCAAATTAAATTGGGATAATTTTTCATCTCATCTTATTATGGGAAATTATTTCAAAGGTTTCTGCTCTCTTTGGAGAAATGCACTAATTTTAGATCCTGAATGTTCTTCCCTTGAACTGTGAGCAGTTGGCCTTGAGTGGCAGAGGAAATGGTAAAGGGCAGCAGCCAAAGCTGCTGGAAAACAGCTGATGTCTGATTTTTCTGAGCAAAAGTACAGCTGCAAAATGCTTAAAATTGCAGTTTGTTACACACAGAGTGATTCGAGCCAGATCCTCAAGATGCAAATCATTCTGTATCTGTTACTGCAGTGCTCTTCCTCTGAGTTACACCACTGTACAATGTCTAGGAAAAAAAATTAGTCAAAACCACTTTTCTCTATTTTTCCCCCATCTGAAAATCAAGATGCTAAGTCTTCTTTAGTTTTACATAAACYACCAGAATGTCATTGCCACTACTCTCAACTCCCACTGTTGTGCCTACAAAAAGAAGCAGACCTGTTCATGGTGTCTCATTTTAAATTATCTTTCTTGATTTTTTTGGTACTTGTAGGATACTCTCAACCACTGCAGTTGCTGTTGCAAAAACGTCAGATAATCTACAGGTGCTCATCTTCCTTGAAAAAAAAATCATCTGAATGCAAAAGAATAATTTAAATTTTAGATTGTAGTGTAATTGACATATACATTCCATGGAGTCCAGAAAATAAGCAGATAAAAGGATAGTAGTAATAAAAAAAAACAACTGGCTCAACATTTAAATTTTTCACTGACTAGTGTTCAGCTGATGAGGCTGCTACTGCCAGTGATGATAATTAACTACTAGGGCCAAGAAACACAGGTTTTTAATGCAGGACAGGAAATCAGTGATGCAATCACATCTGTGAGCATATCTGAGAACACAAATTTGCCAGTGAATGACCTCTGTATTCATAGTTCTCTAGGAAGAACTGGATAGGGAATTCTCTGATGACATTCTTTCACACTGTAATATATTCTTAATGCTTTASAATCAACTTCCCATCTTTTAATTAAATATTCATCAGGAAAGGATTCTCAGCTCTAGAATAGAAACTGTTCAAAACTAGAGAATGAGATCCTTAGATTTGTTGATTTGCCTAGGCTTGTCTCTTTTCTCTGTTTTCAAATTTGTCTCAATATAGAATGGATTTTTTTCTTTTAATAGTAATCTCTGAGTTTCAAAATGTGAAAACAGTTTCTTGGCCAACTCTTCTCAAGAAAGACTAAATCAGATGAGATCTGTGAAACTGGAAGAAATAATGCTATAACTTGGTTCTTGAGATACTAGATTAAGTCTTAGACACCAGTCTGTTTTTTGACACAAAATTAATTCACTTGCAATAACAAATACATACATACAGCTTTCAGAAAACTGTGATCTCGGAGAAATGAACCTATGGTCAGTCCACATCAGTTACAAGTTTGAAAGTATGGCAGGCTAATTCCAGCCATGCGTGGCTTACTGAAGGTTACCAATGTATGTTCCAGCTTGACGCAGTGGTGCCAGCTGGTGCCAACACCTTTTGAAAAATGCAAACAAAAGGGAGTATTTACTAAGCAGAAGATCATGTGTTACCCTGACCTCCGTGGGGGAATGAGAAGCAAATTGCCCTGAGGAAAGCATTAAATGTGAGCATCCTCTGATGTCAAATTGTGACTTTCAGTTTGAAGTCATAATTACTTTGTTGTTGATGTTTAAAGCTGTGAAAAACTGAAGTGCTATATATGAAAACTTTCCAAGAATTAGTATTTTCATGCTGAATAGTCATAAGTTCACAGTTCTAGCTTTTTTTCTTCCTGGAGTAGGATTCAGACAGGATTTATTAACTCTCTGTGCTGGCTATTTCTCTCCATCTTTKAAGAGACAGAGTGACAAACCTTCTGTCCTCATACATGCATGTATATACTAAGGGTCAAAATGTAATTTTTAGGAACAGCTGATGGAGAACCCTAACCATCTCCCTTAGAAAATAATAATAAAAAATAATTATTAGGTTTAAAAAACAAAACAATTCCATCTATTCAGAAAAAATRCTATTCATATGTATTCAAATCATTAATGAATATAATGTACTGCAACAATATGAAGAATGACAATGCAAATAGAACCAGGAAAAGAAAAACATGAAAACATTTTCAAATACAGACATTTATGTTGACTACTCTTTCTACTGCCTCTCTTTTATATAATTTTTAATTATTTATTTTAATTATTTAATTAATAATTTTCTATGAAAGTCTATATTTATATATTTCACCTTTTTGTGAGGTTTATATCTTCTTGGAAAGTTAAAGTAAACTTTAAAATAACCCAAGCCAAATGAAATAGAAAAAATGTTGAATCCTGCTATGTGAGTGATAAGGCATATCACAGAGTAAAATTCTTTTCTCTTTTGTTTTGTTTTTTTTTTTTTTCCTTAGTTTGTCATACTGTGATCTAGATATGCTCTGTTTATGACAAAGAATTTGTCAACATTCTCTTGCAATTTTGTATGTCAAAAATTAAGCCATACTGCTGTGGCAAACTGCTTTGTTACCTCTGCAGTTGCCAGCTTTTCTGTCTTCTTGCTCTTCTTAACAACAGAATACATTTAAAGATTTATTTGGTTGAAGAGGTTGTGCCACAATGATTTTAGTGGTCTTCTGTGTTTACATTTCATGCCTGTTATAACAGAATAGTCTGAGTTTTTCCCACAGACTTGAATAAATGGTGACTTTTTTGAACACAGCGCAAATTTATGTAATACAGCATCTCTGGCTACTTCTCAACATGATTTTTAATCTAAATGAGCTTATCTATGTAACCTTAGCTTTCTGGTACACCTGAGAAGTACAGATGCTGTATGAGGGAGAAGAAGCTGCACAGACTTGACAGATTCCGCTGCCAAGAATTTTTTATTCCAGACAGCTATCTGAAAAACACCTGCTGCACAGATGACAATAAGCACTCTGGCAATTATTAACATGCCTCAAATCTTTTCTTTTCTCATTCCATAAAATATATGTATTTTGTGTTTTCTATACTCACTGGCAACATTGCAATCACTGATGTACTGAACATCAGACTAGGGAAATAATTTATCCAAATAATTTAGCTCATTTCTCTCCAGTGCTTTTCTTTCAGACCATTTGATGTCAAATGCTAGTCAGTACCATGTTCTCAATAAATGTAAGGAAAAAATTGTCTTTAAATTTCAAATGGTTTATGTTGTGAGAGCTATCCTACCTGCCTGGATATAGTCCTCTATTCTAAAATTATCTGAGAAATGAGTTTCACACTAAGTTTTCTATGTCAGCAGCTCTTGATGTTACTTTGAGGTCATGGGTTTTTGTTAAGTTGTTTACATTTATTTTCTCCATAAAGCATCCCTGTTCCCCACAGCCCCCCCTCACCTTTCCTTAACCTGTCCAGTTCCACCCGACCCTTCCTTCCCCAGGGTCACCCCGACCCTCCTATGTTCTGCAAACCTCGGTTCCCCTGCCCGTCTCCCTCTGACCCTGCCCTCTGCCATTGAGGGAAGCCTGCCAGCCGACCTGGGGAGCCAATCACCTGTGGGCCCGGCCCTCTTTCCCCGGGGTTTTTAAGTCCGAGCGTGACWCTATTCCTTCTCTTTTCTGGCCCCTCAAGCTTGTGGTGAGTAAAATATGTCTGAGAACAGGAACTGAAACGAGCCTCCTGTGATCTCTTACTTCAAATMCTAGGTACAGATACATCTAGAAACCACTGAGAACTGAGTGCTGCTTTGCACTGCAACCCGGGCTGCAGGAGCTCGGGAGCACCACTCTTGGCACGAAGCCGGGGTGTGAGCTAGCTGAGATTTCTCCGGCCATCGTGTCATTGCTTCTGCACTATTTGTGTAGAGAAATCAAAGTTCTTCTGCTGTCAAGATGCTGCCTCAATGTAGTCTATGTGTATGTAAACTTGATTTCAGAGGATGAAAGGGGTTTTTTGCAGTTCAGTATGAAAGATTATGTAGTTCTCTTGCTGTTTCTAAACCTTTGTTTCAGCTTTTTAAATTTTTTTTTCCAAGCATGCAATTTAACTTAAATTTAACTCCTTTAGCATAAGATCAGGCAAAATCTAGACTTTTCTGAAGGGAAGATTCAACTATGCTTTCCCCCTGAATTTTCCACTTTGACCTTTCCCCAATGGGGCAACATCTCTCCTTTTTCCCCATGCAGTTCTGCCATGTCAGTGTCTGCAGCTCTATCAAACCAGTGATTTCCCCCAGCACCTGGAAGTGCATTGGCAATCGGAAACTCTGGGGTCTTGTGCTGTGGGTTGTTTGCCCGCAGCAATGTGAACAAAAAATTTTTGGAGAGGTCAAGGAGAATATCTACAAAGAAATGTCTAGAATCCTGCCACAGGAGTTGGTCTGTTCCCATGTTTCAAAGTTCTTCTTTTAACATGCTTTGAATTTCTCAAAAAAAATAGGTAAATGGGCACCTACCTTCATGTGACAAGCCTGTTATTCTGCTGACACARCCACCATAATGGCTTTCTAGTTTGTTTTCATTAAAGCTACTTCCTTAAATTTCAAGTATAAAAGATGGCCTGGGATAATACTGTCTCTAGGCAGGAAAGGTATCAAGCATCAGTAACAGGCAAAGCAGACTAAGTCTAATGGAGGACCTCTGTTTAAAATTTGGTGGTGAATTGCTGGTGAAAATCTAGGAATGTTTTATTTAGCCTCTTCTTTTGTGTGTCAGATGAATAAAGTAGAAGCTGTAAATTGAAAAAAAAAGAGGAAAATAGTAATTTTCTACCAGCCCAGATTAGAATATTTCTAGATGTATATAAAAAGAAAATGGAAATCATGGGGATCTTTATAAAGCATCCCCAGTTCATTTCTTACATGTAATATGACCTAGATTCTTTGCAGCAAAAGTGCATTTTGGAAGCAATAGTTTTGGATTGACATCTATCCCCACCTAGTGTCTGTGGCTGTTATTTCAAAATAATTCATCTCTATTTTCTCCTTCTGATTTCTTTCATCTCCCCTTTCTCCAGCAGAGCACAGGAAAAAAAAAATCTGCTTTTTGCATAGCAGTGACTTTCCTCTGCTGATAAATATGGCCTTTTTAAAAGAACTGTAGTCTTTTTGACTTTTGTGGGAAATACAAAAATATTCCTTTCTATCTACCCTACAGGAATTAACAGACCTGTCCACTGAACAAAAAAAGAATCTCTGTGAATGAAATATATTAAGGTTAGGTAAATTTTGTTGTCAGCCTCTTGCAACTTCTARTACTATGAACCTTGAGTTGGGTACAACTTCTCGGTAAGTTTCACATCACTATTTTATATTTGTAAACTTACTAGCACATGAACTGGCATAAAATATTTTCATCTCCTAGTATTTTTCCTTTTGATTCTTGGATGTATATAAAACTCATAATTAATATTTTTATTAATACATTTGAATGTAATGAAAATTTAAAACAAGATAAAAGTGTTTTAAAAATCTTACAAATTTGAAAACCTCTGTACTAATGAAGGTAAAAGCRAATCTGCATAGCTCAGTGTCTGAAAATGCAGCCCATCTTTAAAGTAAACAACCACACTGTTAGACTGTCCAAAATATGGAAGATAAAGTCAGTTTTTACAAAGGAGAGAAATAGTAGATCAATAACCAACAGAATACTATAATTTATGATATTTTTGATGGACATTTAATGTCAAAACTCCCTGTTCTCTCTCACAGAAATGTTACTTACTTTATATATACAAAATTGCAGTATGGAACTAGTTTGYGATATTAGAAATAAAATAACATTAAAAGCCAGTGAGACTGAATGTTGATTGTTTTTTGGTCATTGTTTTTAATGATTTCCGCCCTAAAAAGATGTCTTTCTATCCTTTGCAAAATATTTCAATTTTTTTCCTATTTTTTAAGGGGAAAAAAAGAAAGTATTCTTTGCTCTGTATTTATATACATCCATGTTACAGCTTTTTCTAGGTTTATTGTTAGGTACAGACAATCTGTCTTTTACATTGGATCAATATAAATATCTAGAAAACTCAAGAAATCATACGTCAGTCTGGAGAAGATAGCATCAAATGCCCTAAAATGTGAATACTGTTTATTGTTCTTAGTGGTTTCGGGTGACTGCATGCAGCTTCTATAAAAATATTAGCCTTTTAGAATACTAAAAAGTTTTGCTAATTGTAATTCAGTCCTYGTTTCACAAGCTCCACCATTTAAGAATAAATATCTACTAGAATAGTTCATTGAAAGCYATACCCATATGCTACATTTCAAGCCTCTGTTTTTCAATTAAATGGCAGCTGTGTATTCCATTCAGGCCTTCTGGGACTTGGAATATGCACTGCAAATTTCACCTCATATGCATTCTAAAATTCATTTCTCCATGATAGGGTTCTTGTAATTACTCTACAGGTGCTACTCCTGTGGTCTCATGAGATCTGTTTGCAAGCATTTTTAAGAGTTGTTATGAAATGGGAGAAAGTTAAATTAAATTGCCAATGAAATATTTAAACTTTCTTTCTATCAGGCTAAAGTGCAACCACTGGCCCTCTTGAGTGATGTGACCCCAAAATAATCAGSGCTATTTATAAAATATGTCAAAAATGTGGGAAAGAATGAGAAAAACTGTTAGTAAATGCAAGAGAAAATACTAATATGAAAATATTTGGAAATTATTGTGCTTAAGAGATTCTGAGTATATAAGAGCTTCAGGGAGAGAATAATTACTGGTTTTTCTTTTGTTACATTACATCTTCATCCAAACAAAAGTAACAATGGAGATAATAGCTCAGTGAAGGATTGTTTTTATACAAAGTTGTTAAGTCTGAAAGCCCAGGAAAATTTTCACAAAAAAACTGTGTGAAAAAGTAAAATCTACGACCAAAAGAGACTGGAGGACTGAATTGCSACATAAATTCTGGATTTTGTCAAAGTCTTTCATTATGGTAGACAAATGTGCAAGATTTTTCCAACATATTTTTCAATAAAACAGCTTTACTGTTCACAAAATTGTCTTTTCTGGCTGAATGGAGTTTACTTACCCTGAGTTCCCCTCAAGTTCTCATAAATTTTACTTAAAACTGTAATTTAGTAACATTGTGACCTTTATTTCACCATAAGTGCAGTCAATTTGTGAAGAAGGAACTAGCTGAACATTGTAAAATAGAGGGATGGGCTTTTTAATATACCTGAAACAGTATAATATTGTGAAAGAACTACTATATGGGTAAAATATAGAGCTTACTGTTAGAGAATAATACTGACAATCAAATGGAAAACTTTTTTGTTTTGTGTAATTTACACTGAAAGAGAACATCTAAAAGAATAATTACTTTTGGAGTAGAGGATAATTCCCTTTTTTTTAAAATACTGGAAATACAAGTTTCCAGTTTTGCTTTATCTCCTCTCTACCCAGCATCTGYCTCCTGGCATGATTCTGAAAGCTCTTCTTGCATAGGGAAAGACAAACAAAAGAGGCCAGCAGTCTGCAAGGTTTTGGGGCACCCTTTCTCAGGATACTTCTGTGATGAATAGCAAGATTGGCACCCTTAAAATTTCATGTGGCTAGATTTCATGTTTACAGTCTTACAGAAAGATCAGCTGTATGGCATATATTGAAATGTGATGATTCACTTCTGAAACAAGGAATAAGACAACCTGAGGTTTAGTTCAGTCCTTCAAAACCTTYAGACCATATCCTTCCATGACACAAGCACATACCTAATTTTGCTTGTAGTGGTTTTAAAAAAATGAGTAAGCTGGTGTAGGACCACAGCATGACARAGATGTTCAGCTGCTTGCACTGTGCTATCCTTTGTTAATACTGTGTTATTTCTGAATTACTCTGGATTTTAGCTGTTGAAACCTGCAACTCTCGTCATGGAGTGAATAACTATCACTCATAGCACTCATTACCAATACCATTTCTATTTGAATCTTAAATGTTTGTTTTAAGTAATTGCATTAAGATGCTGCATCTCATTTAATTTTTGCAATCCTTTWATTAGTTATCCTTGAGAATTCACAGATTAACATGGTTAAATATCTATTTTGGAAGCTGTGTCTTTTCCTATCTTGGTTTCAATTGTGCCCCAACTAGTGTTTATCCTTTCTTACATCATCAGACATTATGAATATTTTTTCTCTGTTGCAGATTATGAGAAATTTTCCTTTGACTTTACATGTTGCTAATGACCTTAATGAAATTAAAATTATACTTAAAGAAGGAGCAGTTTATCTTTTCTACACTGTAAATATTCACAAGTCAAGGAACAAAACCTCATTTTTAGCCCATATGACCTCAAAAGGAACACATGAAACAAATAAAAAAATAAAGAAATTGTGTAATATCTGCAATAAACCAAATTACTTGAAAGACACATGTATTCCTTCATTTTATGTTAGCTTACTTGAAAAGAGAACAAAATTTACATCATTATTAATAAATAYGAGTAAGCAATGAAAGGAAAGCTAAGAACATTCTATATTCCAAATGTGTGTACTGGTATAGAAGGAGAAAGTGTTCTGGTTTGTTATTTTCTCTCAGGAATGCTGTAKTATCTGAGATGATCTGGGACAACTCTGCCTTACTCCAGCTAGCATCCATAAGGAGAAAAGGACACAGAACTGCCAGCRTTGCCATTTAAAAAGGCAATGATAGACCTGATGACAGAGTCACATGGTGATGAGTTCTTCAGCAGCCTCAGCAGTGATCTTCCTTTAAATAGCTCGGAGAAGACTGACAAATTTTCAGTAAAATCTCAGTATGTTGGGTTTTYTTAATGAGAGAGGCAATATTTATTTGTGGGAGAAAAATGTTGTTACACGGASTCTGACTTGTTCAACTTCTATCATACAATGAGATAGGTGATTTAAGAGATTTGTAGTTTGTCCCAGATACGCAATTTATCTAATTCTAAGAAAAGAGTTTATTAAAATTGGTAGCTCAGAGATTTATGTGGCAGCTATAACAAAGCTAGTTTTCTTTGATAGCCCTCTTACATTGAAACCTCTTCAATTCAACTCCAAGATGGTGCAGAAAAAGGTTAAAATTGTGTTTTCCCAGTTAACATTTAAGTTTTTCCACCTAAAATTTGGTCAGGGTACCAGATACCTTTTTTTGCTAAAGCTAAAAGTTGAAAAAATACCTAACTTTTTTCAGAACTTCAAATATGCAACGATCTAAATTAAAACAGACATATATAACAGACAAAATTTAGACATCCATAAAATCTCCTTCCATTATGTGCTCAGTAACATATGGAAGATTGAATAGGACKTAAGTTGCACTAATATAAACAAAGGAATTTTAAAAATTAGAATTAAAAAAGATAAAATTAAAAATTGGACCTGTGGCTTGCACAACCTTTCTGTATAATGCAAGACCAAGGGGCTTAWCAGGAAGAGTTGTAATTATAGTGTATTTATGGTGTAAATGAAACTGATAGAGCAGCACTCAAAACTAACATAGCAATGTATTAYGTGGTAAACATTTTCAGTAGAAATGATGTCTCGTTGTGCTTTAGGCATTATGTAGCTATCATGTATTTTTAGATTTTCAGAATGAAATATTCTAGTGGTCACTAATTGAATTGTTTCAAATTGCCTTCTGAAAGGTTAATGTATTGCTGCTGGTATTATTTGTCAACTTGAGTTTGGAAGAATGAGATATTATATATGAAAGTAGGATTTTTCAGTTACCTGAATATTGGCAAAATGTGAGACTTGTCCACCAATACAGTGCAGATTGATGTACAGAATTAAAGGATTATATGTTTAGTATTTCTACTAGAAAAGAAAAAAAAAAGAAACATTCCCTTGCAGCTGAGAATGAAACAAAAATTTGACAGTATATATAAATTATGTATTGTGTCCTGGGAGGTTAAGTATTTTTTATTATTTTCATTGTGATCATAATTATTAAATTATAGGTTAAATATTAAATAGTAGATGGAAATGAACAGATACATAATGATAAACTGAAACCCATAAAATATGCTACAGGAAAAATACAGCATATCAATACCAACAGGAGAAAAATACTCTGTTAGCTYATTCAGCTTGACAGAATAATTCAGAACTGTTCTAAGCTTTCACCACATATTGTGGAGTGCAATGTACCACATACTTTTGGTCTAATTTTAGAGTTCTGTAAAATATGTATGAAGGCCTTCATGTCCTGTTGCACCTCCATTTGTATTGCAGAAAAGGTGAAAGCTGAAAGGCAGGACAAATGAGGTTCTTCTTTGAAGGACCATTGCTACTGCAGCAACACCAGCACTTGCTCCAGCTTTACTTGACTCAGTTCACATGTCTGCAAGAGTGAGTTCCTGAAAGGACAGATGTACATAAAGCCACTCAAGACCACATGAACTGAGCTCAGGGTGTTCTGTGTCAATTACCACATGTGTCAGTAATCACCATTCACCCCAGTGCTTAGAAGAAAAAAATTACCTTGTGCTACAGCTGACTCTTACATGAACAATAAGAAGGGTTGCAATTTCCCTCTCTTTCTGGTCATTAAAAGCAAAATTCCCATCTACTAAAGAATWGAATTGGAACAATAGAATAGCAAACAAAGGAAATATAAACTGAATAATTGCACATGACTTTAGATTGACTCAAGACTTTTTGCTATTTGGTAATTTTTTTTCCCAGCAGGAGATCTTTTTATTATTTAATAAGTTTTTGAAGTTGTTTTATAYCTGTGTCCTGGTTTAGGGCAAATTTGAGAGGAAATCTCTGAATGGGGTTCCTCTGGAAAGCCAACCCAAATGGCTTCTCCCCCAGTTGGTCCCGGAAAAAAATCTCCTTAGAGAAAAGTGGAAAAGAAATTTTATGTAACAAACAAAGTGCCCACAAGCATTAAAAAAAAGAATAATATAAAACAATAAAACCGGGCAAAACTGAGAAAGTCCTTGCTGTGGAAGCTGGGCTYGCTCAGTCTGCTATCATTCCCTCCGGCGCTGGGAAATTCCATCCCAGGGCCAGTACACCGCAGGTGTGAGCTTCCGGTGCTCTGGTGGGTTTTCAGTCTAGAGCAGGTTTAAACAGTCCCAGGAAAAGGAAAAAAAAAACCAGTCCAGGGAACTTCTCAGCCTCAGCTAGCTAGAACTAACTAAAGGCAAAGCAGATCTCTGTCTTGCTGTCTGTCCATGCTGCAGACAACACATTCCAGGAGCAGAATGTGTAGGAGTGAGAGCTGTTTTCTGAGAACAAACTCCGCACTTCTCTTTCTCCCCCTTCACTCTTGGAACCAGTCTTAAATGTACAGAACACAAAATCCAGTATAAACAGAAGAGACAGTTGAGGATACAAGCATCACAAAGTCACCCTAGGACAACCTGTTATATCTAACTGGAGGCAAACTGCAATACCTCTCTCTAGCATCTGTTCATTTTTTTTTTTTTTGTGCAAACTTGGAAAATTAATTGCTTCCGTTTTATTGCTAATTGTAGTTGTTTTATATATGATGATTAGTCTGCAATAAATGGGAATTCTGTCACCAACGACTCTTGGAATGTTCTTAAGCTGTGGTATGTTCTAGAGCTTTAGGAATACTACAATGTCCCAGTGCTTGGTGAAAATACTAAGTGAAATTATTATGCTTAGATGTTTAGAGATTTTTTTGAATGTTTAATTTGTGTGTATGTGTGATCCAAAATGAATGGGTTAAGYCTGAACAAAAATTTGCTTGTGGGAYGTGTCTGGAAATATCACTGAATATAGAAGGCATAAAACAGAGCAATAATTGAATGTCTGGGCTACTGAAGGTTATGCACTTCAGTATCTTCCCTAACCAGAATGATGTCAAATTAATCTCCGGAWTGTGACCATATTTACATTAATCAGTGGTACTCATGAAACCTGTTCACTGYACTACATTGTTACATGACTAAATTTGCAAACATTTAGGCATAACACAAAACACAGCTAGTTATGTTGATCAAAGACTAAGGAATCAAAATGTTGTATCTCCCTTCTCTAAATATCTTGGCTTTATTCAGTGAAACTCATTATTTAATAATACCCAACATTTCTTTAGACAAAATTGTATGTATTTTTCATACTATGATTCATCATAGCTATACCTGTCATATGCARTATAACCATGTGATTTCAAAATACAAAGGAACAGAGTATATTTGCCAGCCTACCRAACTGCATTTTTGGTAAAAATTTCCATAAATAGTACTGCATYGAGGGCATTTATTTTCTCTCTCTGTAATAATGCTTTAGCACTTAAAATATACACTCTTACATCTCAGAGCAAGCTGAGTAGTCAATACTGAAAGAAAGARTTTCAAATATATCATTGTTTAAGTGCATTCAGGTATATTTAATCAGGAGTATGACAACACTAACAGTCTCCCATCACTGGTGAAGTACCATAATGTGATTAAAATTTGGAATTTAGGATAATTCAACTGGATTGATGAAAAATAATTAGGTCTGAGGGGCTTTTTTGTGTGTGTTTGATGAGGTCTGCTTTTAATTAGATTGATAGTAACTTGACATAATTATGCTGTATACAGTTAGCATCAAGAAAGATCCCTGAGCAGAAAATGGCACTAGAACAATGACTTTTGTTAATGAGAAGAGAAAAATGGATACCATTTGATATTTGTGCAATTTATCAGAATACCACAGTAACTATCAAGTATCAAATTGTTTTCAAACAGGTTTTCACTAAATGTGCTATGACCACACATGTTCTTGTATGGACATTTTCCACTAGTCATCTTCATATTCTATTTCTTGTTAGAAATTTCTCCAAAATTGAATTAACTCCTTGACATATTAACTTCCCATATTAAATGAAAAAAATAAAACCAAAAGACCTGACACACATCTATTTAACCTCTTCCAATTTTGAAAATAATAAATTAAATTTCCTAGGGCCATAAACTAATCCACAGGAAATAATATAGTTCAAAAACTAAGTTGTGAAAATACTCTTCTGATTAACAGCGCAACATGTTTTGTRCCAGTTTCTTCATGCTGAATGAGATGAAAAATTCCCTAATGATTCAGGATCCAACATCAGCTGTATAAATTTTGTTACATAAAAACCATTCTTATTTTTGTTTATAAAGCAAAGAGATTTTGAATAACACAGAGAAAATGTAGTGGAATTGCAAAGCTGTTTCAGTGTGTGTGTGCTGATATGTAATCCACATGTTTAACTTATGAAAGTTGTTTTAAAGTGGCTTCTAGAATACGGATCTCTTCATAAGGGTGATTGAGTTGTGGTTGAGTTCCACCCCTGGATATCTAGTTTGTTTGTCAAACTTTCTTTGGCTGCTCTAGCCACATTCAAAATAAACTAATTGCTTCTTTTGACTAGTTGATTTACACATTTACTTATAAATTGCTTTATTTCTTCTCAAGGAAGTAAGTGAAGTGGTTGCTTTATTGATGTTGACTAAAGTAAAATGCAAATTACCTAATTTGACAAGCATGAAAGTTTTTTAGTGA
>CADDXX010000476.1:125959-151257 GCA_902810485.1 Alauda arvensis
AAAAAAAAAAGGAAAAAAAAAAAAAAGGAAAAGGAGGACTGCTTCAAGGAACACTTGAAAGTCTGACTCCAACTTGGGTGCAAAGCGATGCTTCCCAGACAAACTGTCTTTCTCTGTCTTTCTTGATTGTGTATGCAATCTAAGTCGGAAACATCCAACTTCGCGAGCAAAGCTCAGTGCTGTTAATTTCCTATACTGCATTCTGTTTTTGTGCTCTGTCTCTAACTGCAATCTGTATGTAGATAATTAATAGTAAGTGTCTTTAAAAATTCACTATACGWATGTAGTGCTTTAAGATCCCAGGTATGTGTGATTCTATTAATTGTTGATATGCAAATAAAGGTGTTCTCTGCATTAGAATATTTCTAATAAAAGTCATTCAATTAGTTCAGATATGGACTCACTGGGGAGCTTCTTGCTGGGTTTCTCTCACAGCTGATTCAGCAGCAATGAGCAGGGCCACCATAGAGTGGTGGGCCTTGAAATGTAGGAGGCACAATAGTTTCCCCACTTCCCCACATATGCACCAGTTTGTCCTGTGAGAACAAATCCCTTCCAGACTTTACAATGGTGTCCTGGCACAGTTTGCCTAAGCAGTTGTGGATGCTTCTTCCCGGAAGTGATCAAGGTCAGGTTAAATGGGGCCTTGAGAAACCTGATCTAATGTTAGGTGTCCCTGGCTATGGCAGGGGGATTGGACTAGATGGTTATTGAAGATCCCTTCCAACCCAAACAATTCTAGGACTCAGTGATTCTAAAATGTGTCTGTGCACACAGTGATGTATCTCTTCTAAGTCTTTCATTTTAGAGGAGAAACTGTCAAGGTGCCTTTCTTCCCTGACTGTACAGCCGATCTAGAACTAACTTAGACTAAATGGTTTAGTTGGATGCTGAATAGTACCTTTGTTATCTGATGTCCTAATTTTTGGCAATTTAATCAATTATGTAAATTGGAGACTTTGGGCTCTTTATCTTCACTTGCTCCAGATTTAATATTAGTTAACTGTCTGGACCCTTTTAATATCTCCTCTGCAGCACTGAAAGAGAATAAATTGTGACATCTCATTTGTTTGGAGACACTAAGCAAATAAAAATGATGGTATATTTTTGTGAACATGTATAAAACAGTGTTTGGGATGGGGTGAACAAGAATCTTCGTAAATCACAGCTAGTCAAACTCACCCATAAGAATGGAGCTTTAAGGATTTAAGAGCCATAGGGATGAAATTTAAAGGGGAACTGAATCTTATGGAAGATACATTTAATCACTTCTGTTTAGACATTTGATTTGCATAAACAAGAGCTACTCAGTCAAAGATACTTTCAGAATTACCTTGTGAAGTGCAGGCAGACCACTTGATTTGTGAGTACTGGGAACTCCTCTGACTTTTCCAGTGATTAAATTTAGATCTTGCCTTGCCCTTAAATCACATATTCCTTATTCTGTTCAGTAACACACATTAAAAGACACGATGTATTTTAAATAAAGATTTTCCTTCAGAGTAATAGCAATAGAGAAAATGAAAAAAAACCAAAAACCCACACCCATATTTGAAGTAATCTTTGAATATTTTGGAAAAATTCACTAATTTTTATTCAAAATTTTGTTTATCTTGCATTCAGATCTACCACTTTGGGAAAAAAAAGCAGTTACCTTCTTGTAAGCTTATTTAGTGTAAGACTGGCATCTGGTGGTAAGCTTCATGCAGAAGATAAACCTCAGGAAACAGCCATCTTTCTTGTTTTGGTTATCTTACAGCTGAAAGGATCTACAGGGTTTAGTTCATTATTTGTAGACGTAGCAACATCCTCCTGTATAGAAATCACAACTGTTTGTGCTGTGTCTAATGTGGAGCAGATTTCCTTCTTCAGATTCAGTTTATAAAGACATTTCTTTAAGTTAATAGAATGTGAAGTTAAATTGGTTAGTGATTTTGCCCTGCAGTTCAAGAGTGCTTTCTCAGCCTTAGTTATTTTTAGTAATTTTTCACTGAAAATATCTTGTCAACAGGTGCAATAGTGCTTGAAAATGCCAACAGATTTTCAGTGTATGGTTTGACATTTTCAGAGTGCCCATGTTAATGTAAGGCTAAGTTTCAAATTAGTAGTAGTTGTGCTAAGGCTTGGGAAGGGACAACAGGCCTAGGGGCCTAGGTAACCTAACCTATTCTGGGCCTCTCCCCCCCTTCTCTCTCTCTCCCCCTGGTAACAGAAAAACAATTATCAAAAGAATAACTGAAGCATGTAGTGAACTGAAGAAATCTTGGATAAGGGGTAGAGTTTGAACAGGTGGTGGGAACTGTAGAGTTAGTGAAACTGATTGTATTAGCTTAGGGGGTRTGGAAGATTTATKGGGACATAGAAATGCTATGATGAATGGGTAACTCCTTGTTCTAAGTCCTGTAACTTTGTACTCCTTCTCATGATGTAATCTACTTGAGAAAACCTATAAGAATCTCTGATGTAGTGAAGACCCCTGGGATTCTGGCTCGGACGCGAGTCCCCAGATATCCCCGGGCCCTGAATAAAGCACCGCATAAACTGACACTTTGTTAGTTTGTGTCCTCACTTCGATCTTCGGGCAACACCCATGCCCAGTAGTAATTAAGCCTAATGGATACCTCTTGGTTCAAGGTAATCTCACCTGAATATATTATGTCTCAAAACCAGATACAGAGTATTGCAATTTAAAAATGTGTGTTTTTCTCTGTTGACAGTCAACTGACTGTCAATATAGCCTGGACAGACCAGCTCAAATGGAGAATCTCACATTGCTAGACACATGGGCAAGAAAGCTGTCTTAGGCACATATTTTTGTAACTTGTCTGACTCTCTGCATGTGGTGTGTGTTGGGAGTCAAGTGTGGACCCATCAGCTCACTGGAGGTGCCCACTACAAAAGGGCTTGGGTCCCATCAGTGAAAGTTTTAGGTGGTGTGATTGTGATTCTCAGAATGGCTCCTCACACAAGGTGTCTGTGTTCACTTACTTAACGATGGAAAGACTGAAGTATTGAATATCTTCTTTGCCTTAGTCTTTACAGGGAAAACCAGCCTTCAGGAGTCTTTGCCCGTGAAGGTGTAAGCACATGGTGGGGAATATAATTCATCAGTGCAGCTCCTTGCTTTGTAAAGAATAGTTTCCATTGTGTGTGATTTTATGTGTTCCTTTTGCAAGCCATAAACAAAACWAAGTGTTTGAGTTTCTAAACTCTATTACTCTAGTTGTTGAAGTCTGCTTATGTTAATTTACAAGGCTGGCATAAACTATATTGTGAGCATTTTGAATACCCACCTCCAGCCTTCTCCCTCTATCCCAGGACAGAATTGTTCCTTTTCCCATTTATTTAAATGAAATGTGTAGTGCTTCATCAAAATAACATAATAAAATATGTAGTGGTTTTTCTAATTTGTTTTTTGTTCCCTGTAGAACTGAGTAATTGACTTACCAAAATGCTAACTTCTTTGCAACCATCTTCTTCCTTAACCTGCAATGGGACTAACTGTCAGATTTTTCCTGGATTTATGTATTCCCCTCATTTTGGAATTTCTCCAGCTTTAACACTGAGGCAATATTTTATGTATAGGCACAATTTAGTAATCTGTAGGAACAAAAGCCTCATTCATAAGTGTGCACATACCATCCATGTTAATAAARGCATGGCCAGGTGAATATTTACAGTGGGTTAACTGGCTTACATCTGCTAGTTRATGTCTCTTAGTCAGCATTTGGTGCCTTCTTTTATTAGATCCTATAGGTGGTCATGCTTACATTAATTTTATACTGTTGAACACAGATAAACTATTTCTTTTGAAGAAGAGGTAAAACATTAAGTGCTGCATGGTAATGAGTAAGTTAAGAGTAATGAGGTAAGGCCAAGTACCTCTGAATAGCAAATCATACATTAATTCAAAGATAAAGCTTCTGAGATCCTTAAATTTGCCGCAATATTAGATAAAGTCTAGGAACATAGGCCTGTCAAAAATGAAATTCTTAACAAAACTTCCAGTGATTAAAGTCTAATTGAGGCCCTGTGGCTCCACACAAGTGGTGGCTCTGAGAAGACTGGTCATGAGTTCAAAGAGAGGGAAATGTCACAGGGGCAATGCATTACTTAATATTAGCTTTTAAAGGGATTATGCCCAGATTTATGAGGTTTTCAACAGGTACAAAAATTAAAATTTCACAAAAATATCTYGAACTATAAAATTGTTTCTTCAGGAAAGAATCTCAAAGACTTGAGTGTACATGTGTGCTGCTGCTAGTTTCATTCATAAAGGATAGGACATCAGTTAAATAGCCTTCATAAGATTTCCTTCTGCCAAGATGTCCTTCCTCCTGACATTCCCCCCAGCCTCTGCCCCTCCTACTTCCATTCCCCTCTAAAGAATATAAACAAAGATCAAATTGCCTCTTGCCAGGGGAAGAAGGTAAAAGAGAGGCTGAAGTGAAAAATGTAATAAAAGCTGTATGTGAGATCAAAGTAGGTGCCTGGCTCTGAGATAAGAACCTATCTCTTCAGTGTGGGTATTTAGACTCCCTGCATACTGGTGAAAAATTTAGATGTTTTAATCTAAGCAATGAGAACTTATAGATTTTATTTTGTGTGGTACTCCCAAAGTTGCTAATGTCACATGCAAACTGCAATGCATGTTTCCAAAGTAATTAATAATTGTAATAATAACTGCTTGTTGACTGCTTTAAAAATAATGATTGTTTTATTTCTTAAATTTGAAAACATTTAGGATTTCTGCTTCCTCTTGGAAATTTTTTCTTCCTTCACAGAGTGGCTGTAAATCATTGATTCAAGACTGGTCTTGGAAGTCTCTGGTATGATGAGCTGTGCACAGGAATTTCCTCCTGTGTTACTAAGCTATCCCCTGAAACAAATGCTTAATACCTTCTATTTTTTAAGAGAGGCCAGGAGGAGAGGGACCTATTGAGTGTTACATGGCTGGTGGCTGAAGGTGTTTTAGATCATACTCCTGCAGTAAAGACCCTAATGTCTGGTAGGATCTTATTTTAGGAGTTTATGTGGATCCAGAGTCCAGTTCCTTTTCCTAGCTGTGTTTCCATCTTGGTAGTAAATTACTGAGATGAAAGAGTAAAACTAATGGATCCAGGATAAGAAGGGCTATTAACAGATGTGAGAAAGGCTGATATTTGTCCTGGGGTGACTTCATGATGCTTGTATCCCCAATTGTCTATACTTTTTATGCATTTATACATTGTTTATACATTATAGATACTGTCTTCCCTAACAAACCTCTAATGTGTACCACTGGGACTTTGTCTCCATCTTCTGTATGCAGGAGCTCAGACTGGGCAGGGCCTTCTCGGTTGGTGAAGCCTTGGGTGTTAATTAATGAGGTGGCCTTTGCAAGATACTGGATCCAGTTTTTAGAAGATCCCTCACCCAGTGCTTTCAAGGTGGTTTTTAACAGTCCATTGTACCTCTCCACTTTACCTGCAGCTGGTGCATGGGAGGGGATATGGTACACGCACTCAAAACCATGTTCCCTAGCCCAGGTGTTTATAAGACTGTTCCTGAAATGAGTCCCATTGTCTGACTCAATCCTCTCAGGGGTACCATGCCTTCAAAGGACTTGYTTTTTAAGACCTAGGATGGTGTTATGGGCTGTAGCATGAGGCACAGGGTAGGTTTCCAAGCATCCCATGGTGGCTTCTACCATTGTGAGCACGTAGTGCTTGCCTTGGCGGGTTTGGGGCAGGGTGATGTAGTCAATCTGCCAGGCCTCTCCATAGTTATATTTSGACCACCGCCCACCGTACCACAGGGGCTTCACCYGCTTGACCTGCTTGATGGCAGCACACGTCTCACAGTCATGGATAATCTGAGAGATACTGTCCATGGTTAGATCCACCCCTCAGTCTCGTGCCCACTTATAGGTGGCATCTCTGTCCTGATGACTTGGTGCATCATGGGCCCATCGAGCTAGGAACAACTCTCCCTTGTGTTGCCTATCTATCTTTGACRTCTCTGTCTTTGCAGCCTGGTATGTGGGAAATAGTAAAGGTAAGAAGACTTTCAAAAGCTGTAAAAGTAAGCCTCAGAAACATAAAGAGCAGAGAACTTAGAGTTAGCTGCAACTGCAAAGCCTGRAAGTAGAGAAGATACATCAGAGAATAATACAGCAAGCAAGGACATGAAACCATAGTGTGAGATTTTAGGCTTGGCTAAGATAGACTTTAAGACTGCAGAAAAATATACTTAACAAGATAGTAGAAGGTTTTAAGCTTAATAATGGCGTATTGCATATTGTTAATAGAAAGCATTCAAGCAAGCATTGTTTGAAGCAGGTGTATGTGTACTTTTAGTGAYTGGCTAGAACAATTGTTTGTAAGCTTTAGCAATATGCTCTTGGCTAGAAAATTTTTTAAATGCCCTGTAACAAAGAGATCTTTGGCTGCCCATGGTAGACGAGAGCATGTACCATCTTCTGTGTCTCACCCTGCAGCCGAGACTGGTGCCTGAATAAAGCTCCTGACGAGTTACCCAGCAGCCCTATCCCATTTGTGAAATATGCCAACACTGGTCTACCTGCTTATTGTTTTGGTAGCTCTACTCTTGGGGACATGGGTATCTACATGGTGGACTTTGACAAATAGCAATCTCTTTCCATTCACTTTTCAGCAGCCCAAATTGGTTTTCCTCTATGTTGCCAATTAGCTTTTTTCCACTTCTCCAGCCATCCCGACAGAACAATGGCTACCATCCATGAATCAGTGTAGAGGTAGAGGTTTGGCCACTTCTCTCTTTCAGCAATGTCTAGGGCCAGTTGAACAACTTTGGGTTCAGCAAGTTGACTCAATCCACCTTCTCCTTCAGTAGCTTCTGCGACCTGTTGTGTGGGGCTCCATGCTGCTTTCTACTTTTGTTTCATCCCTACAATGTGACAAGAGCCATCAGTAAAAMGAGCGTATTGTGTTTCTTCTGCTGGCAGATGGTTGTACAGTAGAGCTTCCTCAGCATGTGCCACTTGCTCTTGTTCCTCTTCATCAGTGAGAACAAAATTTTCACCTACAAATGTAACAATTTGTAATTATTTCCAAAATCCCAGGGCAATTCAGTTTTCCAAAATGGGTGCACTGTGTGATAGGAGCTGTCCATTTGCTTCATGTGGCATTGGTGGCATGGTGGGTAGAGTGAGCCTTTCCTTTAAACACCTACCCCAGCACTGGTAGTCGGGGTGCCAGGAATTGTGTTTCAGTGCCTATTACCTCTGAGGGGGCTTGAACTCCTTCATAGGCAGCCTTCTCTGTTGGAGTGTAATTGCCTTCAGCCTTTCCTTCTCTGTTGGAGTGTAATTGCCTTCAGACCCTCTGTAGCTTCGACTCCGGAATCCTAATGGTCAGCCTCAAGTCTCCCCAGCCACCCTCTGCCAAAGGCTCCAGGACAGACCTTGGCTCCCGGCTGCAGAGTAGAGCACATTCTTCCCCTCTAGTCCTATCCTGACTGGGCCAAGGGCTACTGCATGAGCAATCTCCTGCTTGATCTGGGCAAAGGCTTGCTGCTGTTCAGGGCCCCACTAGGAAGTATTCTTCTTGTGACTAACCAGGTTAAGAGGGCTCACAATCTGGCTGTACTCAGCAATGTACATTCTCCAAAAACCTATGGCACCTAGGAAAGCTTGTGTTTCCTTCTTCTTAGTTGGTAGGGACATTGCTGTGATCTTGTTAATCTAATGCCATCCATCCTGCCACTTTACTCCCAGGAACTGGATCTCTTGGGCAGGTCCCTTTGCTCTTCTTGATGGTGACACCGGAATCTAGGTGATTTTCTGTCCGTTCTCAAACACTTCTGCTRCTGTATGCCTCCACACAATGATGTAATTGATGTATTGGATGTTCTGGATCTTCACCCTTTTCCAGTGCAGCATGGATCAGTCCATGGCACWGTGCTTCCACCCCTGGGGCAGTCAGTTCCAGGTGTATTGTACTCCTGTAGACGTGAAAGCAAAGTGAGGCCTGCATTCTGATGCCAAAGGAATGGAGAAAAATGCACTGGCAATGTCAATTGTGGTGTACCACTTTGCTGCCTTGGACTCCAGCTCATACTGGAGCTCTAACATATCTGGCACAGCAGYGCTCAATGGTGGAGTTACTTCGTTCAAGGCACAATAGTCCTTGAACTCAGTCTCCATTGTCCTTCAGATTTGTGCACAGRCCAAATGGGGCTTTTGAAGGGTGAGTGGGCTTTGCTGACCACCCCATGGCTCTCCAGATCATGGATTATCTTGTGGATGGGGATCACAGCATGTCAAGTTGTTCTGTACTGTTGGCGATGCCACTGTTAAAGTGGCAATGGGTACTTGTTGCTCTTCCACCTTCAGAAGTCCTACTGCAGATGGGTTCTCTGATAGTCCAGGCAAGGTGTTCAATTGCTTAACACCCTCTGTCTCTAAAGTTGCTATCCCAAGCGCCCACTTGGGTCCCCTTGGGTCTTTGAAATACCTGCTTTGGAGGAAGTATGTGCCAAAAATGCATGGGGCCTCTGGGCCAGTCACAATATCCTTGTGGGCAATGTCCTTGCCSACTCATTTCCAGTCAGGCTCACCTCAGCTTCCACCAAAGTAAAATCCTGTGATCCCCCTGTCATGCTAGCAATAGAAACTGATTCTGTTCCCACATGTCTTAATGGGARTAATGTGCACTGTGCACCAATGTCGACCAATGTTGGAACCCTAGAAGCTGAGAATTTTAGGTTTTCTGTGCTTGCAGGCACTGACCCTCAAGAAAACACCACATTTGACCTGAGTCCTTATAACAGGCCTCCAACACTGAGTGATAGCACTGAGATTATGAGTGTGTAAATTGATTAGAAGTGTGCAATCTCCCAGGGTGAAAAATTCACGGTTTAAGATTTTAGAATATATAATAATGTGTGTGAGCCAAGATGAAGGATTTAAGGCATTGTCAATGTTCTTCTTTTCACCTTCTTCCTTCTTCTTCTTGGGTTTAGGTGGTTTTCTGTAATTGGGTGAAAAATATCTGCATTGCAGAYCACTGGYGTTTGGTTATTGGGTCAAAAACATAAATAATATCGGTGTCATCTCTTTATTGGGTAAATGGTTCTTAAAAGACTTTGGAAGAAGTTTGTAGTAGACATTTTACCACATTTTTYGAGCATGCTAGTTAGAGCTTGTGGCTCGTGAGTCTGTAAATAGTCTGTGAATAGGTAAGTCTGAACTCRTATTTATGTTTCCCATGAATCATTCATCCTGACCTTGGCAAGTACAAGAAAAAAGAACCTTTGGCAGACCRATGTCACCCAGGTTGCCGAGTTTGGCCRGCTCAAATATGTGCATGCCTTGGTGGACACCTGCTCCTCTGTGATGTGGGCTTCTGCTCACACTGGAGAAAAGGTCTGCAATGTCCTTGCCCACTGGAAGCAGGCCTTTGCCGTTCTAGGCATACCTTCTACTGTGAAGTCCGACARTGGTCCTGCTTATGCCTCGCAGCAGGTGAGGCAGTTCCTGCAGTTGAGGGGTGTGTCACACAAGTTCGGTATCCCTCATTCCCTGACTGGTCAAGCTATTGTAAAACATGCTCATGGTACTCTGAAACGGGTTCTTCAAAAAMAAAAATGGGGAATGCAGGGTGAAACCCTGCACAGTCGGTTGGCAAAAGCTTTGTATGTCATCAATCACCTTTACAGTGCCACAGAATTCTAATAATCCTGTCATTTTGAACCATCATCCTTTCATTGCAGGCATTGGACGACACGCAGCAGCCTCGAGCGAAAGTCTGGGTGTGGAATTTAGTCACCAAACAGTGGTAAGGTCCCTATGACCTTATTGCTTTGGAGTSTGGGTATGCATGCATATCCACAGATACTGGGATACGCTGGGTGCCTTCGAAGTGTGTTCGTCCTGACGTGCGACCGCAAAGGCAGAATCCGGCTGACAGACAGGCTGGAGACTGTGACCAAACTGAAAGCCATCAAGTGGATGGGCCATCGAGTGATGACCCAGATGCAGACAACAAGAGTGATCACTCAAATGGCCCCTCCATGAGCAGACACTGAATATTTTTCATTTTTMTTTTTCTTTTTCTTTTTTTTCTTTTTTAATGGAAAAAAAGGGTGAGATGTCACCCTGAATTTCTAAGCCTTCTGATAATTCTCATATTTAGATTCAGTTCTCATGGTTTTATGTAAACAATGAGGTTGTTTGTGTAATGGGTTTTCAATGTTTACATTCTTTCTTACTAGGAGGAGAGAGTTTGACAAGCATTTCTGTTAGCCAGTGTGATTGGAGAGGTGGAGACTTTATTCACCAATCACTGGCCGCCTTGAGTTCGGATAKATAAGTGGTTTCAGAAAAAAATAAAATTTCTTTTCTTTCTGGCGTGTGAACATGCATGTTGTGCCATTATTTCGTGTAGCAGTGCGACAGTGGGCTTGTTTCAAAACAGAGATTTTGAGGGCACAGGAACAGACTGTCTCTGTGTGCTGAAAGATAAGTCAAAAAGGTAAACGTCCAGCCTAGATGAGCAAGGAGGTTTTGGAGGAACTTAGAAATAAAAAGAGGATGTGTCATCTTTGGAAGAGGGTCTGGTCTCTCAGGAAATATTTAAGGAGGTTACTAGAGCATGCAGGAAAAAAACTAGGGAGGCCAAAGCTCTGTTTGGACTTAAAATGGTGACTTCTGTAAAGGATAATAAAAAATACATTTACAAATGTATTAATGGTAAAATAAAGGGTAGGACCAACCTTTGTTCTTTATTGGATGAGGGAGGGAACTCAGTAACTGCAGATRAGGAGAAGGCAGAAGTGCTTAATGCCTACTTTGCCTCAGTTTTTAGTGGGAAGATGACTTGCCTTCAAGACACCTGCCCTCCTGGGCTGGTGGATGGTGTCAGGGAGCAGAATGGTCCCCCCATTATCCAAGACAAGGCAGTCAGAGAACTGCTGAGATACTTGGATATTCATAAATCATTGGGACCAGATGGGATCTATCCCAGGGTAATGGGAGGGAGCTGGAAGATGAGCTTGCAAAGCCGCTCTCCATCATTTTACCAGTCTTGGCTCACTGGCGAGGTTCCAGATGACTGGAAGCTAGCCAATGAGACTCCCATTCACAAAAAGAGTGGGAAGGAGTAATTATAGACCAGTCAGCCTGACCTCAGTACATGGCAAGATAATGGAACAGTTTGTACTGAGTGTCATCACAAAGAATTTAGAGGATGGCCAGGATATCAGACCCAGCCAGCATGGGTTTAAAAGGGGTAGGTCATATTTGACCAACCTGATYTTCTTTGATCAGGTGACCTGCCTGGTGGATGAAGGAAGGGCTGTGAATATTGTCTATTTGGACATCAGTAAGGCCTTTGACACTSTCTCCCACAGCATACTCCTGAATGAGCTGGCAGCCCATGGCTTGGACAGGAGCACTCTTTGCTGGGTTAGGAACTGGATACATGGCCGGGCTCAGAGAGTGGTGGTGTGTTGTGGTTTGAGGGGGAAATGCTCTAGGAAGTAGTTACAGAGGTTAGGCACTCCTCTGAGAATACAAGGAGTTAAAAGAAGCAAGAGTTTTTGGGGAGCTCTCTCTGGTTTCTGGTCGCAGGTGAGACACTGCTCTGCCCCCCCCAGCTTGCAGGGCTGGGGGGGGGGAGGGGGGAGATCAAAGAGGGAAGGGTGGAGGTGCTTCTTGATTCTGTTTTTCTCTACCCTGGCCTTCCCCAGAAAGATATCAGTACTTCAGAAACAGCTGGCAGCRGAGAGCGGGAGTCAAGCAGGCAGAGAGAATGCCAGCTGTGGGRRAGGTGCTGATGATGTGTGGCCTAGTTAGGAACYGAGCATTTTTAACTTTTAAGTAGAAAGGAACTTGTTCTAGACTGATTTCTTTTAGATAGTAGTTTAAGAGAGAGAGAGAGAGACAACCTGGGACTGAGATATTAAAGGAAGATGAAAAGAATCTTAGATGGGCAGAGATGAAGAGGAGTGGCTTTGAGGCTAGACTTTTCTTGCATAATATTAGCCACAAACAGACAAATTCTCTTGGACTAGATTTGGGCAGATGCTGTAAGTTTAAGCCAAAAAATTGTGGCAGTGACTGTCATTAGAAGAAGCAGCATGAACAGAGAAGAGAAGAAGAGGGTGTAGTGGAGCCCTCTATCTTCATKGGTGAAGACCTCTGTTCTTAGAACTCTCGGCCCCAGGGGAAAATGGGGTAGACTGAAGTGTTRGKTTTTTAGTACTGAGTTGAGCATCCTTGAAGAGCCYTAYGTGYAGTTTTRGTCYATAGACGGTGGTGAGAGCACCAGACATGGACAGAGAAGAGTGTTACCCTGACGGACTTCTTTTTAGGGTGGTATCTTGTGACAGGGAGGCACAAGAGGGTAGACCAGTAGAYCCCTGTGTATTCCCTGTGGGGAAGTCTGTAGTGCAAGAGAGACTTCTCTCTCCCTTACTGAATTGAAGATTTGGTTTTTTTTCAGTGGTGTAAAGCAAGTAATGTGTAAGTGTATAAGTTTTGAGTGTGGAAAGTTTAGAAACCAGGGAAGAAGAGAAAAATATTCTAGAGGGTTTTCATTTCTATTAATCTGTAGTTTAATAAATATTGTTCTGTCTTTAAAGTTTAGGCCTGCTCTGCTCTGTTCTTAATCGCATCCCACAGCAGTTACTAAGAAATGTATATTCATAAGTGCACTGGCGTGGTGCCAGGGCAAACCTATGACATGGTGAACAGTGCTGCATCCAGCTGGTGGCCAGTCATCAGTTGTGTCCCTCAGGGGTCTGTGCTGGGGCCAGCTCTGTTCAATATTTTTAATGACAACATGGATGAGGGTATTGAGTCTTTGATTAGTAAATTTACAGACACACTAAGCTGGGAGTGTGTGTCGATCTGTTGGAAGGTAGGAAGGCTCTGCAGAGAGACCTGGAATGGTTGGATGGATGGGCAGATTCCAATAAGATGAAGTTTAATAAGTCCAAGTGCCGAGTCCTGCATTTTGGCCACAGTAACCCYCTACAGTGTTATAGGCTGGGAATGATGTGGCTGGGCAGTGCCCAGGCAGAAAGGGACCTGGGGTACTGGTGACAGCAGCTGAACATGAGTCAGCACCGTGCCCTGGTGGCCAAAAAGGCCAAGGGCATCCTGGCCTTTATCAGGAACAGTKTAACCAGCAGGAGCAGGGAGGTCATTCTTCCCCTGTACTSGGCACTGGTGAGGCCACACCCTGAGTGCTGTGTCCAGTTCTGGGCCCCTCAGTTTAGGATGGGCCTTGAGATGYTTGAGYRYGTCCAGAGGCAACAAGGCTGGTGAGGGGCTTGGAACACAAGCCCTATGAGGAATGACTGAGGGAGCTGGGGTTGTTTAGCCTGGAGAAAAGAAGACTCAGAGGTGACCTTATCACTCTCTACAACTCCCTGAAAGGTGGTTGTAGTCAAGTGGGGGCTGGTCTCTTTTCTCCAGGCAGCAACCGACAGCACAAGAGGACACAGTCTTAAGCTGCACTAAGAGAAATACAGGTTGGATATTAGGAAAAAGTTTTTCATGGAAAGAGTGATAAAGTACTGGAATGGTCTACCTGGGGCGGTGGTGGAGTCACTATCCCTGGATGTGTTTCAAAAAAGACCGGATGTGGCAYTTGGTGCCATGATCTAGTAAAGGTGTTGGTACATGGGTTGAACTTGATGATCTGGAAGGTCTCTTCCAACCTAGACCTTCTGTGATTCTGTGATTCTGTGATTCTGTGATAAACATATGCCAGGGCCCAGCTTATTGCAATGAGTTTTTCTTCTTAGAGTCATCATGGCACTTCTCTTTCAGGTATTTCCCCACCTCAGCTGGATTTTGTATTTGTTCACATGGAAAGTTCTAGGCTATAGGGTCAGAAAATTCCTTCAGGGTTTGGCCCATGTCCTCCCATTCTCTACACAACTCGGGATTTTCCATGCCTGGGTCTACTTCTGGGTTAGGGGTCTTATCATCTCCTTGGGAAATCTCAGCCCTCATTCTAGGGAAGCTGCAGACTATATAGAGGAAGCTTACCAGATTAAATACCAGAAGGTTGTCTCTTTAATATTCAGGGGAAACTGAACATTCTCCAAAAGTGACTCAAGGAGAAGAAGGCGAGGAAAGGCTGAAAAGCCTCATCCTCTGCTCCTCCTCCAACAAACTGGCTGCAATTACTAATAAACCCTCAAAACATGCTACTGGGACTAGGATGCAGGGTGAGAAGAAGAAACCATAAAGCATACACATCTTGAACAGATTCCAGTGCCTTTCTAAACTTCCTATAAATCATTATCCYCCTGTCCAGCAAAATAGGTATTCTAATCTGTGCCTCTCTACTGCAAAAGCTGCATGTTTGAGAGCATACTGGAGCTATTTCCGGGTAAGAAAATAGGCCTAAGGGCCAGAAAGTTATTAAAACCTCAAAAAAGCCTAAGGACCAGAAACACATGAAGACTTCCATTCAGAGAGGCATTGTGAATTCGAGCAACATGGCTACTGACTGCTTTATTCCAACACAGAATAAGTGAAACCAAAATGCAATCAGTACAGTTTTTTTCCACTTTCTCGAGCCATGCGTTGGGTGCCAACTAATGTGTATGTCCTGGTTTTGAGCAAATTTTGGGAGGAAACCTCCAAATGGGTTCCCTCTAGAAAACAAACCCAAGTGGCCCCTCCCCAACCAGTCCGGGAAAAAATTTCCTTAGAGAAAAAGTGGAAAAAACTGTTTATTCAACAAGCAAAGTGTTCACAAGCATAAAAAAAAAAGAATAATATTAAACAATAAAACTTCTCTCTGCTCTGAAGAGAGATGTCAAAATTGAGAAAGTCCTTGCTGTGGGTTGTAGCTCAGCTCATCCAGTCTCTTATTAGTCCCTCTGGTGCTGGAAAATGCTGTCCTGGGCCCCAGTGGGCTGTAGGCATGAGAGCTGGATGTTTTCTGGGTTTTTTTTAGTCTAGAACAGGTAAGAAAAATTAAAATAGTGTGGGAGACCAGAGTATTTCTCTGGGTCTCCTGAATGGGCAACAGCCAAGACAAGGGGGTTTAGCTCACACGGCCTGCTTGAAAGATGGCATTAGCTTTGATCTGACACCTTAGAGAAGGCTTCCAAAGCTGTCTGAAAATTTAGATGACACGAGAGTTTAATTAGTGTGGTTTTTATTATATCACTGGGTGTTTAGATATTAGTTTTAGATTTCTCTGTATTCTTATTATTAGGCAAATATGGAGGCAGATCAATGTGATAAAGTCACATTTTCGTGTTCTTCTCTTCCTTTTCCTTTTGCAAAGGGTGTTGAGTTTTTAAGATTAGGTAAAAGTGTGATTTCACTGTGTGACTTAGATTTTAGTTATTAGATTTTAGAAGAAAACAATGTTAATGTAATTTAGATTATAAAAACCTAGGTTCCGGGGCAGAGAGAATTCACTTTTCCAGCTGCTTGTGAACACCACGCTAATTTCACAGAATTTAGAGATAAAGATTTTAAAATAAACATCTTCAAACTACAGCCCAAAGACTCTGATCCTTTCTTCCAAGCGCGGGCAGTCAGAAAACAGCCGCTCACCACAATTTAGTTATCTCAAAAGAGTTATACCATCAAAATAGAAGCAGTTCAGAGAACTTCTCTTCCTCAGCTAGCTAAGAACTAACTAAAGAGCAAAAGAGAGTTCTCTGTCACTGTCTCCTCTGTACTCAACACAGTCCAGGAGTAGAATGCAGAGGAGTGAGTGCAGTTTCTGAAAACAAACTCTGTGCTTCTTCTTTCCCCCTCTTTGCTCTTGGAACCAGTCTTAAAGATGTAGAACTTAAAATCGAGCATAAACAGAACAGACAGCTGGAGGTACAAGCATGATAAAGTCACCCTAGGGCATATTCTTATACTGCAAATTACACTATCATAAGAAGAGCTTAATTTCTGATCTGACAAAGGGCAGCAGGGAGAAAATCAGGGAAAGGGCTTATGATAGTTTCAGGTATATTTTCAGAGTTGCAGTGGAAAACATTTATGGGGTGAGAGAGAGAGAGAGAGCAAACAAGGCTGTGGCAAAAAAGAGGTACAGTGGCATTCCCAATGGAGGTCAAGACAGACAACTTCATCTCTTTTATGCATGACATTTAAAAATCACCCAACAAAAAGATGGTGATTTAGAGATGAATCCACATCACCAAACCCTGCCTGGGTGTTCTGAGTTGGCAAGGCAGTCCCTAAGATTGCTAGACATCTCTTTGCCTCAGAAAGATATGAAAATTGTAAACATTCTAACTAAAGATTTTTGCTCGCCACTGTCCAAAGCTATTAATAAATAAGTATTAAAAGTTATTTTGTGCAGATACCTTTGGAAATAATCAARTTACATTAGCCATATCAATCTCTGGATAATTTTACAGGCTGAAAAATGTGTTTTAGATTAATATTTATCCCATATGTTCTGCTGATCACATTTAGATGTGTCCTATAGGTTCTACTACAGTTCTTAAACACTGATTCACTTGAAGTGAGCATATCAGCAATAATAAACTTTGAATGTAGTTTAAACATGGGCAATAGAATAAATTGATAGTGCTTATGTTTTCATGTAAAATTTAATGTTTCTTCCTGGGAGACTGGACCTGGCATTTTTGTAGCTAATATCTATCTCACTCCTGTGAGATTTTATATAGATTTGACATAGCTAAGCATATGTCAAAAATAAAACATACTGGAATAAGACTGAAAGAACAAAAGGGCTCATTAAAACTTCAGTCAGGGCTTCTCACTACCTTAAGTCATTGAAGTTAAGTTTTACATAATGTAGAAAAGGAAAGATTTAAGAACCTGATTTTTCTAAAAGAAACTGACGTGTTATTTCACAGTTTAATGAGCTTCTACTGTTCATTGTAACACTTAAATACGCTGTAAAAACTCATTGGAATAATTTTAATATGTACTTTTCTCTTTTAAACTTAAAGGAGAGACTGACTTGCATCATGATTTTTCAATTTCAGTTTCAATTTTACCAAATTAAATAATATTAAAATTAAAAAACAGATTTTCTTTTCCTCTCAGAAGCATAGCCCAGTATTGAAAAGTAGAGTTTTTCCTAAGAAATCTTTTCCCATTACTGCTTCTCAAAATCAAGTGTTCAATATTCAAATCAATCTAATTTTTTTCAATGTTTTCAGAATAACACCTCAGATATATTTTTTCACTCTTTAATTTGTAGGTGCTTTCTTAAATTTTTTGGTTGGTTGGTTTTGGTGGTTTTTTTTTATTTTTATTTGTGTCTATGGTTTTTGAGATGAGCCATAATTATATGCTCACTTACATTTACTTGTGTGTCTGGAGATTTTCATGTCTTGAAATTGCCTTAAATTTACCCATTCATTAGTCTAAATTACATGGCTGATTCTGTAGCAATATTTAATGGAATGCATTGCTTGTCAAAGGAGGTAGAGACTTGTGATTTAGTGTTAGGCCAGCTTACATGACATCTTTGCATTTCATGTCACCATCTCCGAAAAGGTGATGATGGAACCATACTTTGCTGTACAAATCTGCTAACTTTCTGGAATTCTTTGAAAATATTACATTTTAATTTTTGTAACAATCTGTGAAATCTGTTAAAATTCACAGGTTGTTTTGTTTTGTTTTGTTTTTGGTAGAGGAGATAGCAGTGCCTAAATTCCTGCTCACTTGTATGCAGAGTTCTGTATGACTGAAGAAAATCTTATTTTTGAAACTTTTGATATCTCTTGAAATGCTRCCTTTGTAACAGTGTGCTGACAGATTTGCAGGATTTTCTCAAAGCTGGCATGGAGACTCTCAGAAGTCCAAGATCCTTAGAATAGTTAGATCCCAAATAATATTTAAATGGGGAAAAGCAAGCAGTTCAGTGCTGCTGGTCTCATTTCCATCTTTGCAAGGCTTTCTTTCTAAAAAAATGAAAGCTTCAGTCTCATGCCTTTGGTCACAGGTATGCCTTGCAACCCTTCTGGTTCTCCATCATTTCTGAATTTTAGTTCAAATGCACAAATCTAAGCACACTGCTGCTGTTTTGTTAACAGCAACAGGCCAAAAAAGGATTTGTTCTCTGCATGTAAGATGATTGCCCTAGTGAAGCAACATGGTGTGTTTTTTGGTCTCGGTGCTTCATGTCCAATTATTAATGGAGGAGCATTTCCATTAGAAAGGATATCTGCAAGTGCCAGGGGAAAATGCCAGAGGAAACCTACCACTTTTCCARCTTTCCTGATGTTTCTTACATGACCTTCTTGTATACAGTCCTCTCTCTCTGATTATCTCTTAAAAAAAGGCTTTTGAAAAATAAGTTCTTAAATAACCTGTAGCCTTATCTAACCTYTAGAAAATCAAACACAGTGAAGGAAGAGATTTGACCAAAGGGCTATTAAAGTTTAGGTAAAGGCTGAGACTGCCGGTTAGTAGTTTTTTCTGAAATTTGAAACATAGTGTTTATTTTAGTGCTCTCATGCAATTATTGTGGTTGAATGAGGCAGAATTTCTGTACATATAGATGACATAATATGCACATAGAAATATGATATTGTATTGTGCGTTCAGTGTATGCAGTTCTTGGAAAGATACTGCTTGTACTTTCTATAACACCTGAAATCACAATTTTAGTATTTGCATATGAACTTTGTGGTAGATAGGCTCTTTAATATAGATAAAATGTAAAATTATAAAATAAAAAAATAAAAAAAAAGAGTAAAATTATAAAATAAATTTAAAATTGGGAGAGAGGACAATTYAAAGAGATACCAAATTTCTGATATATCTTGCATATACATTTATCTTTTATGAACTATAATAAACAGCTAATGGTGGTGCCGTACGGTTTTTCAACTTTCAGTAATGGATTCCTTAAAAACTGAAGTGAAAACAGATCATTCATGTCTACAATTATCTTTGAAATTAAAAACTAAAACAATCAGAATGCCTGGACTGATGAATGGGAGAAATGCTGTAAGTGAACTTCAGAGTATGAAAGATGGGATATTATACTGAGGATCTTCCTTGTACTGTCTTACCTTTTTTAGTCATATGCTTTTGGAAGTAATATTTTCATCTACCTGGAACTTTCAATATGGCTACTTTCAGTTTCCATAATTTCAATTAATTTTCTCATATATCTGTTTCTCAGCATGTGCCCAGATTTAAGCACTGCAGKAACCCCATGGGAATAGATTAAGTGTGTGGTTAAGTTTTCAGAGAATCAAGATGACACTTAGACAATAATTCATTTAGAAATTTAAATGGAGCATTCAGAATGCAAAAGGGAACAATGGGAAACATAGCATCTCTTATTAAATGTTTTTGAGGATGAAAAACCAGCTGTGGTATTAATCTATATTTTAATCTGAAGATTTAGTTGTAAAGTCATGGAAACCTTTAATATTATTACCCAGACTGATGTATATAAACTGTTGAGACAAAAGACTAATTATTTGTAGGACAGGCTCTTAGGTTACTGAAAACTGAGATAAGCTGAATCCAAATATGTTTCATTGCACTTTGAAGTATAGAGGAACATTACTATGAGCAGAACTAAGTTCCCTTATTTGTCTCTATATAGCTATAAACAGAAAACGTGATTTTATAGATTTATAAATTAGGACCTTCTTTAATAATTTGTGGTTTATTATACATGCAAGTTATATCTGTCCTTTCATGTGACACAGAATGAAGAGCTCTGTCACATGCAATTGCTGCATGTGGAAGACAAATGCTATATTATCTTTCCTCAGTGGAGTGAATGTTTGCAATGTTTAACACAGTAAAATTTTATCTTCCCCATGAGTTATTCAAGATCGATCCCACAGCTAAGTGCTTTCTCATTCTTCACTGCTGACAGGTTGCAATCCCAAAGTATTTATTATTTTTTTGTGAGGTTTTATTTTTTTTTCCAGCAGAAGCCACATCTGTGAATGCCAAGTGAACTGATGTTAATCAAGGGAAGAGCTGAGATTCTTATCAATGAAGGCACAAGGACCTGACAGGAACCTACAATCCAGTYCTGGTTGGACACTGGTAACTGCAATAGAGCTTTAATCAAGACGATTCATAAAACATCCCGTCTTCATGTCCTCACATAATGCAGCTACAGACTACTTAAAATCAAGCAGAAAGAAAGAATAGCAACCCTTGAAATGTGCCAGAGGAATAGAACAAGGAAGGTCATATTTTAATAGAATAGGAAGGAAATTGGAGACTCTGGATACTAAATGTGATCAACACTGGGATTGTGAGCCTGATCTATCRGCTAAATCTCTGATGGATCTACCATCTTAAATCTTTTCTCTGTGAATGATCTCCACAGAAAGGTCTCTTCACACCCTCAAAAATTCTAGAAATTGTACATTGAAGGGAGGTTGTAAGGAGGAATCCTTTCTGAATGCYGCAGGAAACTGAAAAGCACAGGATTAACATAGTCCAAATGTGGTGTCAATGAGCAGTGATTRTTTTATCTTGGATCTCCTGGGCAATACTAAGATAAAGAGCAAATGTCTTTAAAAGGAAAAGGCAAGCCCTATATTTGATACAGATCTGGTAAAAAGCAATCTTAYGGGATTCAGAAGAATATTACTGTAACCACACTGTTTCCAAAATCTTTTGCTGAAAGTTAATTAAATTCTTACATTTGAAGTGAAGCCTTTGGTGATGCTGAAAATTTGTCACCCCTTGGGATGTGCTCCTGCATAAAATGATTACTTCAGAATCTTTTTGCCTCTAAAGTCATCAAATGAGCCAATTCTTATGAGGCTGAGCTATATTAGAAGGCTTTTTGAACGCAATATTTAGCACCATTTATTAAAAATTATCTTGGAGTCATATCAATGTGTGTTTTCCTCCTGCTAGCAGCTGTCTTCTGGTGTCTATGTTAATAATTCTCTGAGGCAATTCTCTCAGGACATGTCATGCGAAACATAGTGCTTAGGATTTCTTTTCATCTCTGTATTCTCTGCACACCTTGTTTAAAATGAAATACACTGAGAAGTCCTGGAAGAAATGGGAGAATTACCATTACTTTTCCCGAAGGCTGAGATTAAAAAAATTTCCTTTTATGTTGCTCCTTCCAAAGGCAGGAAGTAAGATATTTTCCTCTGCTGTCTGTGGAACCATTCCTGGGAATATTTATTTCAATAACATTTGTAATTTTACTTGCTGTTGACAAGAATTTTCCCAAGATATTTTAAAGTTTGTTTGGGTTTYTTTCTAGAAAAATTGGCAGAACACTAACACAATTTAACAATAGACCTGTTTCAGACCAGCAGTGTTTATCTGCTATTCTGAAAATGCTTCTGTAACAGGCAACTTTACAGATGTCAGCTGTTAACATGTTAACTTCATCAGGTTTCCTTTTTTGCTATTAGGATAGACTTCAAGTTCCTAGCTAAACCACTGCTTGTATTCTAATATAATCACACAAATGTTGTAAAGTGTTTTATTGTTTGGGTTTAATTTTTTTTTTCTTTCAATTATGTTTTATTTTTAAACTTGAGCCTTGGGAATAAAAATATTAAATGAATTTTTGAACATTTTTCTGTGAATATCCAGGTTCTCATATTTACTATATGAAACACCATTCTGCACAAGTTTGGTACATTCCACAGTAACCAGTTAACCAAGTGTCAGGAATCATCTTGCTTGCCATGTACTATTTGAATCTATTAGATTAAACAACACCCCATTGGGGTGTGCTGAAAGTACTTTGAAACACTTTGCTGGCTCTGTGTCCACAAGATGTCAGTGTGGATTCTTAATTCACTTTTACTCTCTGTCTTACATTCTTGAAAAAAATCGTGACAAACCCTGGCAATCCCTCAGCAGACATTTCCTTTGAAGCTGAAAGGAAATTCATCACGTAAAAATCCCATTATTGGCCTGGGTCTGATCTCTGTCGTTCAAAGGGATAAGGCTGTTGTTTCTTATCTTTCCTTGGAGGAGAAGTTACTAAACTTTGGGTGTGTGTACTGAGCACAGRGACGAGTGAAACTAGTCTGACAGCTGACACCAGCAGAGCTGGTGGGATTGAATAGTAGAAGACATTGCTGAGTTCTGGAGCAGAAAAAGGGTGCTAATGGCATGGAGCTGTAAAAGCTTGCTAAAATTGCTCAGATACAAGGCTTGCTAGGCTGGTATATAGTGATTTTAATTTTTTTTAACATTAATTAATATTTCTGCATTGGCTTGAATTGCATCATCTGGGTGATATCATGTAGTTGGTTTTAACTGGTTGTCTTTGCTTAATGAGTATTGTTTAGCAATAGGTGCTGCATATTCATCTCCTTCTGTTTAAAGCCTGCTAAGCTTTATGTTTTTCATTCAGGTTGTTTACTGTGTCTTGCTATTTATACATCCCTGTAGCGAGGGGAAAAGCTAGCAGAATTTAGTAAGCTTTCAATGCCTGAATAGCTGCTGGTTAAATCCCACTGAATTTCATCTGAGTTGCCAGCTTTTGCTGAGGAGAATTCGATTGACCTTAATACTACGGATATGTAGCACATAAGAGGCATTTAATCAACTCTCACACACCACTGCTTTGAAAGCCTGCTTGAAAACTCTGAAGAGATCCTGATAAACATTTTATTAGAATGCATTTTTAATCAATAGTTTGCTTCATGCAGCTACATACTGGAGCTATTCAMATTTTTTTCTTTAGATAAATGAACTAAAGTGAACTGTAGCAAATAGACTACTTTATAAATAATATTTTCTAAATGAGGYTTGAAGGAAAACAGTGGCTTTGAACCAAAATTAAGACAGATCTACAGATAACATTTTCTAGCCCTATGCATAAAAAAAACGTAATTGATTTACCTTGTATGGCAGAACCTGGTTTTAGTCCCAATATGTCTCTCAAGGTAAGGCAAACAGCAGGGAATCCACATCTATCAAATCTAAAGCACTTTTTTTTTAGGCAATTAAAAAGAAGTTTAAAAATGTATCCTTTGTCTATCATAAGGAAGATCACTTTTTTTTCCTTCAGTGATAAAATACAATCAAAAACTTAAAATCTTTCAGTTTGCAAATGTAAACATATGTATATTGATTGTGTTTCATAAGACGCATTCTTCTTGTACTGTTGCATGGCATCTAGATGAACTGATATATGTGTCTGATCTTTTTATAATACTTTTCTGTGTAATTGCATTTCTGGTTATCTTTAAATGTAGCTTAGGTGAGAGAGCTGTGAGAGTTGGATGAAACACTGTGTGCTTCCCTTGCTTATTACACTGTGAAAAGATGCAGTGTTATTTAAAATAAGATGATGAAGGATTACATCTCATATTTGGGGGGGTGGGGGATTCTTTGTTAATGTTAAGATAGTACATTACTGTTCACAATTATAATTTGAGTAATTGAAATTTGATKATTCTCTAGTTATTTGTTATGCCCCTGGCATATTTTCAATATTTTGTTACAGAAGCCTTCTCTCACATTCCCTTTTGTCAGGGACTCTAGGAGCAGATAAGAGAGAAATATTGGGAAAAACTGGAAATATTTTTCCAAWTTTTGGAACATATTCAGATGTTCTTGTGGCTCCCACTAACACAAATTAAAAAAAAAAAATTGTCTTGGATTTGAACCTATGAAAGCATATTTTGTGTCATGGAAACCTTATAGAAAAAAAAATGTCAAGTGTAGACTATAATTCTTGTCAGTACCATATGTTCTGCTTACTCAGTCTTTGCTACAGTTTCTGTCTTTGGTACAGAACACTCGTTTTTTGCCATTTTGAAACAAGATCACAATTCCTGAAAGACATGATTTCCTGAGGACAGCTTCTTTATGGCCCTATATGACATAGGTAAGTTTAGTATCTTTGGCAGGTGTTTGTATATCTCCTACCTTTAGTTCCTTGTCTCTAGGGTTTTTTAGTGTGTGATAGCAAATAGGATTGTCCCATCAGTAAAATCATTGTAATTTTCAGATGTAAGGAACAACGGCAGTTCAGAGAAACAGACTTCAGCTTCTACAGCAAAAGAAAACATTATTTTAAAATGCTGCAATCAACAGTAGCCAAGTGGACTACCATGAACTGATAGATGTTAGCAGGAGCCAAAGGATTCCATACCTTTAACCTCATTGGAATWCAATATGATAATGATATGATAATTCAATAAAACTAGGCTTTATTCCTGATTAAAGGAATTGCTGAAGGCAACTAATGCGTTTCTGGCTACTTTTTCAGATCTGAGTTTACAGACTAGTAGTGGAAGAAGCTTTAGGGGGCATAACCTATTTAGGGTAATACCTCCTTTTGATAGGTATGGAAGCAAATATAAAAATACTAATCTGACTGATAAACCTCCCTATGCATGCAACCATATTTTGTGATGGAAAAATGACCATGGTTGAGAATATTTWACATCTGATCTCTTAAGGAAAAGAACACAAGACTTCTGTCACACTCTTAATTCCCCCTAAAAATATAAACCCTTTGGGCAATTAAAAAAATTTTGAAAGATATGAAAAATACTTCCAATTAAGTACCTTAAAGCTCCATGGAAGTTGTGAGGAGAAAGATTTGAATCATTTCCTCTCTTGGAGAAAAAGGCAAGTATTATCTTATGAAAGGGCAGCACAGAGGGCACAGGCAATTCAGGATGTTCCTGGAAATCATTGCTGCTAACTTCCTGACACAAAGTGACCAAGAAGTTGTGCAGGAGATGCTGTGATAGATCATATTCTTACAAAAATAAGAACTGACCAGGGATGTGACGTCTGAGGAAAGTCCTGGCTGTAGAGACTATGAGTTCAGGAGTAGAGTTTAAGATCCATAGGAGAAGTATCAAAGCAAAACCCAGGATCACAAACTTCGAGAGAAACTTTTGTTCATTCAGGGACCTACTTGGAAGTATGCCATGGGAGACAATCCTAGAGGAAAAAAGGAGTTTGAGAAGTGTCACCCTGAATTTCTAAGCCTTCTGATAAATTGTAACTTGGAGTCAGATTCCCATGGATTTTTCCTGTAAACAACAGGTGCAGTTTCTAGTTATCTTGAATGTTTACATTCCTTCTAGTGGGATGGATCTCTTTGACAAACGTGTGTATTAGCCAATGTGTGTGTAGATGTAGTTTTTCTCTCAGCCTACCAAGCTTCTMCAGCAACCTGTATATAAACCCTGAAACCCTAATAAAACACCCCTGTCTTCTGCAGGAAGAAAAAGTCTGGGAAATGGAGGTTGCTACAGGACCTCCGAAAAGTCARTGCTGTGGTGGAAGGCATGGGGGTGTTGCAGGCTGGGATGCCGTCACCCGCCATGCTCCCTGCAGACTGGCCGGTCCTGATCGTGGATCTGAAGGATTG
>CADDXX010000476.1:151757-226550 GCA_902810485.1 Alauda arvensis
CAGGTTGACCCCTGAGGCACGCCAGGTGCTGGATGAGGTTCAGCGAGCTGTCTCTGCTCGCCAAGTTCATCGCATTGATCCTTCCATTCCATTGATGTCACTGTTTTTGTTACCATCCCAGATTTGCATCCCACAGGCATCATTGGCCAATGGAATGATGAATGGTCTGATTCCTTGCACATTTTGGAATGGGTTTTCCTGCCTCATCAGCCCCAGAAGACAGCGACTGCACTGTTTGAGTTGATTGCTCTCTTGATAACCAAATGCCGGCAATGCTGTCTCCAGCTGATGGGCATGGACCCTGCAAAAATTGTACTCCCAGTACCACGGGAGGACTTTGATTGGAGTTTTGCAAACAACATCTCCCTGCAAAGTGCTCTGGAGAACTTCACAGGGCAGATCACCTACCATCTGCCCAGCCATAAGCTACTCCAGGTCRCAAAGATCACAGAAATTTCCCTGAGGCCCACATTCAGCCAGGAGCCTGTGCAAGGACCCACTGTCTTCACTGACGGCTCGGGAAAGACCGGGAAGGCCATTGTGACTTGGAGGGATGGATCTGAGTGGYAGGTTTTGGAGGGTCAGGAAAATGGATCAGCCCAATTGGTAAAACTGAGGGCTGCCATCATGGCATTCGAAAARTTTTCCCAGGAACCTTTCAACTTGGTCACGGACTCTGCCTATGTGGCCGACGTGGTACAGCGGTTGGGTTACTCGGTCCTGAAAGAGGTCAGTAACCCTGCCTTGTTTCATTTACTGAAAACTCTGTGGTGTGCCATCCAGGCCMGGGTTCATCCATACTACGTTCTGCACGTGAGGAGTCATACCAATCTGCCAGGGTTCGTAGCAGAAGGAAACACAAGGGCTGACAAGTTGGCTAACCCCGYGTGGGTAGCACCTCAGCCTGACACACTCGCTCAGGCCAAGGCCTCGCATGGGTTCTTCCACCAAAACGCACATACCTTGCAGAAGCAGTTTCACTTGATTCCCACTGAGGCTCGTGAAATTGTCGAGGCGTGTGATGACTGTCATGCACTCGCTGCACCTTTGCTGGCAGGGGTCAAGCCCAGAGGCCTGAGGGCCTTGGAGCTCTGGCAGACCGATGTCACCCAGATTGCTGAGTTTGGCCGGCTGAAGTATGTGCATGTCACGGTGCACACGTGCTCCTCCGCGATGTGGGCCTCTGCTCACACTGGGGAGAAAGCCCATGATGTTATTGCCCACTGGAGGCAGGCTTTCACTGTTCTAGGGATCCCACTCGCTGTAAAAACCGACCAGGGTCCTGCCTACACCTCGCAGCAGGTGAGGCAGTTCTTGCAGTCGTGGGGTGTGTCACACAAGKTYGGTATYCCTCATTCCCCGACTGGTCAAGCTATTGTAGAACGCGCTCATGGTACGTTAAAGCGGGTTCTCCAAAAACAAAAACGGGGAACGCAGGGTGAAACCCTGCACAGTCGGTTGGGAAAAGCTCTGTATGTCATCAATCACCTCACARTGCCACAGAATTCTAATAATCCTGTCATTTCGAACCATCATCTTTCGTTGCAGGCCTCGGACGAGACGCCGCAGCCTCGAGCGAAGATTCAGGTGCGGAATTTAGTCACCAAACCGTGGGAAGGTCCCTATGACCTTATCACTTCAGGGTGTGGGTATGCATGTGTGTCCACAGATACRGGGGCATGCTGGGTACCCTCAAATTGCGTCCGCCCTGACCTGCAACCACAGAGGCAGAATCAGGCTGACAGACAGGCTGGAGACCGTGACCAAATTGAAAGCCATCAGATGGATGGGCCATCGAGTGATGACCCAGATGTAGACAACGAGAGTGATCACTCCGAGGGTCCCTCCACAAGCAGACACTGAACATTGTTCATTTTTCTTTTTTCTTTTTTCTTTTTTTTTAATGGAAAAAGGGTGAGATATCACCCTGAATTTCTAAGCCTTCTGATAAATTGTAACTTGGAGTCAGATTCCCATGGATTTTTCCTGTAAACAACAGGTGCAGTTTCTAGTTATCTCRAATGTTTACAATCCTTCTAGTGGGATGGATCTCTTTGACAAACGTGTGTATTAGCCAATGTGTGTGCAGATGTAGTTTTTCTCTCAGCCTACCAAGCTTCTCCAGCAACCTGTATATAAACCCTGAAACCCTAATAAAACGCCCCTTTTTTCTTTCCTCACTTTCCRCCGTGTCAGCGTGTCATTTGTTCTTTTGATATCAGTGCAACAGAGAAGGCTTGTGGGTTTTCAAGTATAGCCTTTACTAAGTTAAAAAGTTGTCCAATCTCACATGCAGGAAAATGGCAGAAGACCTGCATAGCTGAACAAGTAGCTCCTACCTAAACTCAGACTAAAGAAGAAACACTGCCTTTGGGTTGAAGTTGCTTCAGGTAAATGTGCAGAGAGGAAATGCAGAAACACTGTTCAAATGTGAAGACATAGGGTGAAGACAGCCAAAACACATTGTGGGAGGTTAGAGTTGTTTCTTTTTCTTTTTTACTTATAGAATTTCGTCCCATAAGTTGCTAGGAAGGTAACAACTCGATAATTATCGGCACTTAAGCAAAATACAAAAGAAGTGTCCAAGAGGAGAGAAGGGAGGACCCTTGGGGAGGACCTGGCCAYACTTTTGTCTCGGAGAGTTTCCCTGTGAGGGGGGACATGAGATGCCCCCGCCCCCACCCTTTACCTATGAGTTTTTGGGAGCAAGTAAAGGGTGGGGACAGGGGGCAGCTAGGAGTCTTTTGTTCTTGGGATTTGGGGAGACAGGTCACAGCCAGGCTGCTCTGCTTCCTGCTGGAGGAGTTCACTGTCACCACTGAAGTCCAGTCCTGGGAAACCTACCACACTGTGCTTGTGTGCCTGGGAATTCTGAGCTTGCCTCATCCTCCTGTTGGAGCGGGGCTGGCCCTGTCCCGCCGCTGCCATCTCCCCAGCCCTGCTTTGAGGCTTTCGGCTATGCTGTGACCTTGTGTCCCCCTGCCCTGCTGGGACATCTCTGCTGCCATTCCAGCCACCATCCASAGCTTCTGATAGATCCCATCCACCAGCCCAGGATCTTCCACTGTTCCAGCTTRGTGCCCTGCAGGGCCACCAAGATCAGACTACCCCAGGCTTTGTGAAGCAAAAGCCCTCAAGGTTCCTGGTTCTGATTATTATTAATGTTGTAGCTGTTTGTCTGTTTGTTTGTTTGCTTTGTTATACATATTAGTAAAGAACTGTTATTCCTACCCCCATACCTCTGCCTGAGAGCCCCTTTAATTTTTCTAAATTATAATAATCCAGAGGGAGGGGGTTTGAATTCTCCGTTCCAAGGGAGGCTCTGGCTTGTCCCTGGCAGATATTTATCTTTCAAACCAAGACACACGTCTGGAATTTAATCTGGAGGGGACAGAATGTACCATAGGATGTGCTTCTACAGGTACACAGACATCAAAAAGCACGCTGGGGAAAACATGTCTTGTGTGCTGAACTCACTGGGAATCCTAGTGACAAAGTATATGGAGAAGGCAGTCACTCAAGGCCACTTTTGCCTTGCTCTCTACCAGCAGGATTTGTCTCAGGAGTACCAGACACCTACAACAATATGAAAACCTGAGTAAAGGAAAATTAAGCTAGGAAAAATTTAAATAAACTGGATGTTTGGGACCCATATATTATGTACTTATAAAGAATGCGGGTCAATGTCACTGTCATTTGTCTTTGAAAGGTCATGGCAAACTGGAAAGGTTTCTGAGGGCTTGAAGAAAGCAAATGTGATTCCTGTCTTGAAGAAGATGTAGGAGGATCTGAGGAACTACAGGCTGGTCAACCCTCTAATTCTGGGGAAAGTGGTGGAACCAATAAACCTAAAAACTTTTGGAAATTTAAAAAGAACAAGAAGATGATTTGGTATAGTCATTGTGGCTTTAGTGAAATGGTGCTTGGCCAATTCAAGTGTCTTTTATGAGGAAATTACTACCTAGGTGGATGAGGGACTGGGTATTGTTTATCCTGACTTTAGCAAGGCTTTCGATACTGTATCCCATAACATACTTATAGACAAAGKACGAAGCATTARCTAGGTAAGTGAACAGAGATGTGGACAGAAAACTGGACTCAAAGGGTGCAAGCTGTCTGGAGGCCAATCTATAGTAGTGTACCCCMGGGTTGATTGAGGGGCTGATACTATTTTAACATTTTCATTCATGACCTGGTTGATGGGAGAGACAGCACCCTGAACAAGATTATAAGTTGTTTTCAACCAGGGGGGATGCATCATTATATACTAATTGGTTGTGTTGCCATCCCGAGGAACCACAGTAGGCTGAAGTAATGGCCCAAAGTTCTAGAAAAGGCAATTCAAAGCTCTTCATCTGAGGCAGAATAACTTCAGGCAGTGCTGCACACTGGGTCTGACATGCTGCAAGGCAGCCTTACAAAGAAGACCCTGTGTGTCTCAGTGAATATTAGATTTAACATCTACCAGCAATATGCTCTTGCACCAATGAAGGTCAATGACTTCTTGGGCTATGAGGGCTAGCAGGTCAAGGAAGACTATTCTTCCCCATTAGCCAGTACTGGTGATACCACATCTAGAGCACGGTATCCAGTTCCAGGCTTCCCAGAACCAGAGATGCATAGACTTAATGGAGCACGTTGACTGAAGGGCCAGGAAAATTATTAAAGCAATAGAGTACCAGAAGTATGAGGAGAGACTGAGAGAGCTGGGACTGTTCAGCCTGGGGAGAAGAAAGCTCAAGGGGAACTTTATCAGTGTGGATTGGTATCTGGTGAGAGGGAGTAAAGAAGGCACAGACAGTGTCTTTTTGGTGGTATCCAGTGGATGTGAAAGAGACAATGTGCACAGTTTGAATTGCAAAAAATTCCATTTAAACCTAAGGGGAAAATGTACTGTGTGATTTGTCAGGCACTGGAACGTGGTTTACAGAGGTTATAGAATTCCCTGTATGGATGTCATCATACRGATTTTTAAAGAGAACTCATATTTGAGTAAAGAAATAAATCCTGCTTAAGAATGAAGAGAATAATTTGCACTCAAGTTCAGTGTTCAGGTTAGTGTCTTCTCTCCATTAGCAAACAATTCACTCACTACTAGTCTTAGAAGCTATTTTGATTGCATCAAGGCTTTTTCTTTKAAGGTTGAGACATCTGATCAGTTTCACTTTGAAATGAGTTTTAAAAGTGATTTCTGCTTATTTTAGATGTGCACTGCTTTAAAGAAGAGTAACATCATATTTGACATTCAAAAGCCACATCTCTGTTGTTTCTTAACCAAGTTATGGTATGTAATATCCTCTGAATACATAAAGGCTGCAGGATCCAAGCAATCCTGTCTTTTCAGGGTTGCCTTTCTGCTGGTCTGTTTTTAAATTACAGTAATAAAATATTATTTTGTTACACAGAAATTGTAATACAATCTCATGGAGTTATACATGTTTCTTGGTGTCTTACTCAGTTAGACAGTTGATGTTATGATGGAAATGTGGTTTTACCTGATAGGGCAGAAGAAGATATTCTTGTCATTCAGTGCTGCCAGGAGATATAAGAAATTTGTGCTTAGTTCTAGTGGTTTTCTTAAGCTTCCTGGTATGATCCAAAAGTTGTTTTGGATGAAAATYACTGTAAATAATGTCAAAGCTGAAATTGAACCAAATGCTTCTAGATCACTTCCCCTGCTAATTACTGTGACTTTTCTTCTCAAGCTGGGGTAGAAATTATGTTTTACTCTTGTATGTTTTCCTGAATATTCAGGTTATAAGATGCTTGGTTCATGAGTCCACAAGTAATGCGCTCAATAGCACCACTGGAATTTTAACAGCAATTACTAAACACAAAAAATTATCCTAATAACTTGATAAGGGCAGATTGGAATGACATATGCAGTAATACTACCAAAGTTATATACCTTTCCTCTTAATCTAATTTTAAAGATACTCTGCCTACACAGTTAATGCATTAGTAAAGACTAAATTAGTTTATTGAAAGGTGTGACAAAAGACTTCTGAAGCACTTTTACCTTGTTCTAAATGTCACAATAGCAACAGGAAAAAAAAAGAAAAAAAAAGGTTCTCATTTAGTCCATGTAACTTTGGTACCTACTTAACAAAAGCCAATAAGTATGTTGGGAGGGTTKATATAAATCAATAAAAATGAAAACAAATTAATAAGATATACCTYAAGCAACTGGTTAATTCTTGTTATTCCGTGTTATCTGGGTCAGGAGTTTAATCAGGCTTCTCAAGAGAGCACTACAGTATGTGTCTCATAAAATCAGGTTGTCATTGGCATTGTGTTATTGGAATAATATACCTGTTGCTGCTGCACATGATAATAAACACTATTTAATATCCAAAGATTGGTCTGGTTTCTCAGAGATCAATGAGAAGTAGTTTATCTTTTGTCATAGCGGATATTAAGATTATGCCTTAATCTTATTAATACCTGTCAAGAAAAATCAAATGAAACCTTATTATAGCAATGGAGTTACACAGAGATAGTGCAGTTTAAGGTTTTGTTGGCATGTCCATTTTAAATCTTTTATCCCAAGGAAGTATAACCTTGGCATTGGCTCTGAACTAAAGCTTTGCACAGTGATCTTATCACTGTGGGAGTTTATTTCCAACTGCAACGACAACAAAAACATTTTAGTGTGTGGATGTTAATATTTAGCAGAATATAAGTTTATGAGTGACAGATATTTATGTCTAGGTTTCAGTTTATTAAAATGGTAAAGTAGATCTATTTCTCTTTCTACAATGGATGAGAAGATATGTTCAGGGTAGCTGAACTCAGAACACCTTTGAGAAACAAAAAAAGGAGGGCTAATCCTGGTCCAGTTGAAGCCTGCTAAAGGTTTTTCATTGACCTTAGACTAGTAGAGATTCATCTGCTCACTCTGAAACAGAATTTCTTTTCCACTCTCAGTCTGGCTAGGAACTTTCCTCATGATATGCATGTGTTATTATTTGTGTCAGTAGTGTAAATTTTTATTTGAATTCAATTTGCTCATAGAGGAGGTATTGCATAATAAGATACCAGTAGAATCTTGTCCAATCCCACTGAATTCACTAGAAAATGTTCTTTTGAATTTCATATGGTGTTCTTACAAAAAACAATACATGAGCAGATAGGAGGAAAAACATCCACTAGAATTYTTCAGTGTTTTGGAACTTTCTAATAGTTTTGATCATCACTGCTGATCCAAATCAGATGGTATTTTTAAAATAGTGGGAGATCATCAAGCTGCTGCTTGACCTAAACCTGATATTTCTCATGGAAAAAAAAMCCCAAATATACTAGACACTTGGAGACATGAAAAAAGTGGAAATAACTTGAAATCAAGTAAAATAAATTTGACATCTTCCAAACACATTTGGCAACAATTTAAAAAAGGTTTGTGGTTAAAACAGAGTTATGGAATGAGCATATTCAAATGCCTTCTTGAAAAGACTGCTAGCTACAAATGTATTTTATATCATAGATGGCTTTTAAATAAATTAAATTAAAGTTCTTTTTTTTTTACAGTAACAGTCAAGTAATGAGGAAAACCAAGAAGTATAATAATAACTATATAACTAAAAGCCATTTGAACATCTACTATTTACCTCACTAAGACAACAAAGACAATTCCAAATGGGATTATGCATTATTTTATTAATGCACGTATGTTTGGTTCACAAGTTTTGCACAGTTCATGCATTTTTAACTTCTACTGACTGATAAATTAAAAGAAAACTTAGAAGATATTTCAGGAGATTTTGTAGTAAAATGCCTAAATCTCATTAACTTTTAGGTCTTCTGGACATCTTGACTCATTCAAAAGAAGATTGTAGTGTGGGTGCTCTCCTAAACCTTTCAAAATTTTGAGTAGGTTGCCCTAATCTGTGGTTCTTTGCTATAAATTTTGTGTAAAAAAAAAATAGAATTAATTTAGGATAATTTAAAAATCAATCCTAGAAATATAAGTCTAGAGGAATGGAGTGAGACCCTTTACTCTGTTCCCTGTTGGGGTTTGTGGTTGGATTTTAGTTGGTTTGTCCCTGCTCCCCTGTGTTGAAGCTATGGGTTTTTCCTGGGTGTGCCTTCTCCCTGTTTGTCACGTCAGTCTGCTGCTGTCCCCTYCCTGCCTCATGCCAATCCACCTGCCACCATGCCCCTGTTCTAGCTGGTTCTATTTTAATCGGGCTCAGATTGGCTGCAGCTCCAAGAGGCACTCCCCTGAGTTGCTTAGTTGGTTGTGTGTTGTGCCTGTTAAAGCCCCTGTTCCCTTGATTGGTTATTGTATCTTCCCCTCCCCSTGTACCTCCCCAGTTTAAAAACTGTTGCACCTGGTTGTTAGCCGCTCTCTGTAGCTGGCACCCCAGYGGCAAGGAAAGGGTATTGGATACRTTGTTTCCCCGCTAGGGAGCAATAAAGCCGATTCAGCCCCTGCAGAGAGCCCTCCTTTCTCTCTCGCCGACATCGGGGAAGCCRCCCACGCGAGCCGCTTCACACCAGACCGCGAGTCCGGTGACGGGACCCACCTGTATCATGGGGTATCGCCCTGCTAGCCGGTGCGGCCGGTCCGAGCAGGATCGGGGCAAAGCGCAAGGGCGAGAAACCCTACAGTTCCCTACCTCACTTGTGTATTATCAGCTTTATTGCATTTTACAGGGAGTTTCTACCCCATCCTTAATAATCTCTGACTCTTAAACAACTTGAAACGCCCCAAGAACTAAAYGCTATCTTTATACTTATCTTTATACTTTATCCTTACTCTGTAGCATATTTTGTAATATATTATTGATCAGTTCTTACTCAGCTTCTCATTGAAATAGTATCTTCCTTTTTCTCTGAAAAAATCTCACCTGGCTCTTTTTTATCTGTTTTCTTTTCAATAAAATAGGCTCTTTATTTTAATTCTATGAAGGTATTTTCTTTCTTACACAATTTTTATTTTTGCTGTTTATGAATGAAATTTTATAACCCTGTCCCTGACAGTAATTCTCAGCTTAGCATCCATTCACTTTTAACAAAGACAGTGTCTATTTCATCACCAAAGTTTTCCACAGAAATACTAAGGCGGGCCAGGTTTAGGGATTTCTAGTGTGATGGAGACTRGTAATCATTAAAAGTAAGGTTTAGYAACCACTCCTGTACTCTTTTGTACACTCTAGAATACTCCATTATTTTGTTCATGCAAAGTACTATGAATCAGCTAAGAGCCTTAACAGTAGGCAAGATGCTTGAGTTACATTGCTTTTCGTATCACAGGAAGAATGATAATATTGTATTTGACAAAGTCCTGTAAACTTGCTGCTCATCGTCCTGCAATCCACAAGATGGCTACAGACTTTTGATTTGGTCTAGTTGCTTCTCTGGAAGTGGAAATTGACAAGCCTGTCATTGTTGTGTAAAAACTTCATCTTTTTGTTCTTCTAACCTTTTCCCCATAGATTCTCATGAACATGTAGTAGCATTTTTCAGATAATTCTGCTTTAAAGAAATATGGACAACAGGGAAAGCAGGAGTGKTTTCATGTTTATCTTTTTAGTCCTTTTTGAAAGTCTTATTGAAGAAGTGTATTAAAACAGGTCTATATTTTATTTGGGGAGATCTAACAATATTGCTGCTCATCATTGCTATCTTTGTTCATTGTTAAAATTTTATCAAGGCTTATAGCCTCTTAAAGACTAGAACACCAAGGAAATATGGCTGACAAATTTGTTTATCTTCCCACAGAATCTGAAATCTAATTTGCAATCGCAATAACAAGTACTATGGCAAAATCAGAATTAATTTCTGGAGCAACTACTGCCGTACATCTGACATTCATGTTATGCATATTTTAAAGATTTGACTTCAGAATAACTCAAATATGACCCTAATGACAAAGCATGCCCTGTAATMAATTTTATTCACATTCCCTGGGCTTCCATTGTCATATGAAAAAAAMCACAGTAAGGGGTGATTTCCTTCTATAGTGTGGTCCTTATTCACCCTAAAACACCATGCATTTTCTAGGGATACTTCTGTAATTTTGGATACTGAGCTGTCTGGAATCCACTTACGCATCTTATGCATTAGTTCTGTGTGTCGGTTTTGGAAGGAAGTGATTCTTCCAAGAAACTTATAGCAAAACAAATCTGTGACTAAGTTTGAATATTGACATCTCGTGTAGCCACTAGAAAGATTATATGACTCTGTGAAAACACAGGTTAAAAATTGGAGAAAATCCCAAGAAGCTTTCTTTTCTTTCCGGACTGCGAACAGGTAACAAGTGGCCCCGGCTCCCTCCTTGCCATGAGGCCCAGACTGGCTGGGTCCCACCCGGGGCCAGGCCCCTTCGCAGGAAGCCCACCGGCCCTGGGTTGGGGCTTGGCCCAATGACTGCTGGGCAGGGAGAGGGGAGGAGAGAGGMCCCATCCTGGCGGAGATAAATAAGATCCCAGCTAAAATCCCRAATTGGAATGTTATGTTGAAATGTAACTGTGTGTGTAAAAAGTTTTTTTTAAGGGGCTAGATAGTCCCAAAATTGTTTCTCTGTTCCAGGTTTCCCTGTACCCCAAGTTCCTGTTCTGTACCCAGTTTTTTTTGAAGTTTGTACCCAGTTTTGAGATTTGTATCCCAATTTTAAGAATCCCTGAAAAGGAGGGAGGGGAATTCCCTTCTCGGCCTCCGCTGAGAACACTGGGAGAGCTAACCTCATCTCCCTCCTCGGGGTGGCCCGGATCGGCTCATGACCGGCCGCCTCCTCTTCCCCTTTTGCCCCTGGGCAGTGCTGGCCCCGGCCGGCGCCCCCCTCCCCCTTTCCCCCTCGGGCAAGGCACGGGTCCGCTTCCCTGCCTGGCATGGCCCGCGGCACCAGGGCCAACACGCTCTTTTCCCCCGGCTGTCTCCCGTCTTCCCTCCCCCCCCCTTTTTCCCCCCCGGGCAGCCCCAGCTGGCCCCCCCCCCCCGCCCCTTCTCCCCCGAGCCCAGCCCAGGCACCTGTCTCCTTCTGCCTCCCCTGGCCCAGTGGAGTCGGCTCGTCTCCCTCTTGCCTCCCTGGCACGGCTGGGCCGGCCCATCTGCTCTCCTGCCTTCCTGGCGCGGGCGGCCCGGGCGGCCCGTGGCTCCGGCGCTGGCTGCCTCCCCGCCGGTCTCTGCCCCCTCCGGCTCCTGCCCCGACCCCCCAAAAGGCTGGGTCCCGAGGTTCCTCCCTCCCCGCTCGCGCCGCCAATCCGCTSGGCTGCTCTGTCCGCTCTCCCAGGGGTCTGCAGCCGCCCTGGAGCTGCGTGAAACCCCGGTTTTCGCGGCATCAAAGTCCCCACGCGGCCTCCGCCGCTTCTGCCGCTCCCGCCGCCTCCCGTCGAGTGGAAAGTCACCGCCCATTTCCGCTCCCTTCCCGCCTCTAGACCACGCCCCGTATGCAGATACCCAGAGCTCCCAAGTGCCTCTCTCCGCCCAGAAGTGTGGTCCCGACCGAAAAACCTTAATTTTAACAAACCTAACCAGAATTAACGAATAKAAAGAGTACCATCATATGGACAGGGTCCTAATGACTGTATAGATACCACTAACCTACTCACCACCTATCTTGCCATGACTCCAAAGGAACTTAAAAAGGTGACATCCCTAGACACCCCCCCAGCCCAAATCGAGTACCTACGAGCTCTCGTGAGGATGTACTCCCAGACCTGCGCTGCAGGGCAGGCCTGAAACACCTCCTCCCTGGGGGAGCAGCAGCTGTTGGCACGATCCCTGGACCCACGAGCCATCTGCTTTTTAATAAAGGCTTTTAAAGGAGTAAAATCACTTCTCCTGCCCGATTTATTTATTTCACTGGCTGGATCAGGCCACCAGCRGCTGCTAACATTCTGCCACTAAGCTGTCTCCCCATCAAGGCCTTGGGAGGCCCAGCCGGGCCGAGTGGCCCTGAATCATTAAAAACYGATAAATTAATGAACAAAGACGCTCTAACTAGTTAAAGTTAGAAAGTGGTATGTTTATTGTGATGTCAGGTGGCACAGGGGTAGTYCCCTGAAGTCATGCCGGCAAAATACAAAGCTCTTTGCCCTCAATTTATTTCCTGACATCTTACATACAATACATATGCATAACTCCAGCACCTCCCATCTCCGTTCCATATTAAAATAAGGCTATTAGTCCTTCACATGTGCACAGTTCTTCTCTTGAATTGGGTCGATGGTCTCAAATTGGGTCAGTGGTCTTGAAGGATGAAGTAAGGAATGCCTTCATCAGGTCYCCATGATCCTCTGGCACAATCCAAGGTCCCCTGCTTTGTGACTGATGTAAAATCCAGGTGCTCGTCATTGTTCTACTAGTTTCAATCTGTTTTTATTACTGTTCACTTACTCTATTTCCTTCAAACAATACCTCTATTAGCTCTAGCTTAAGCATCTAATAATCTTTCTTGAAGTTTTATTAATAAACCTGTCTTTATGCCCTTTTAAGTTTTGAGCCTGCTTTGCTTTTCTCCTAATCCTATCTCACAGCAGAAAAAGAGTAAATMATTCTAGTGAGCCCTCAAACCACTGCACTAATAGTGCCTTAGCCAGAAAGCAAAAATTAGTGAACCTGAAACCACTACATCTTGTATTTCAAATATACCATGGAGGTCACTTCTATGGGAGCATGTAGATTCTGCATCTTTCTTCTACCTCCCTTCAAMGCAAGAAGGCTGAAATACAGTTTCTTTCTCTACTTCTGACTTGCTTTGCCAAAACTCACTGTGTTACAGATAAATCTGAGGAGTCTACAGTGTGACAAAAAGTTAAGCACTTTAAAGAACCATAAAATTTTTGTAATCCTTSTGAGTGCTAAAAGCCTAGTTAAATGAGTCATTTAACTAGTGTATGAAAAATGGAGACTATGGAGACTATGCTAAAGAAAATGTGTATATGTACRTGGTCAAACATATAGTTAAGTTGTTCTTTTCCTTTGTTTACCGTGTCTTTACATATGCCTTGTAGTAACAAATGAGGGGAGGTTATGGTAAAAGTTACACTATTCATCTAATTAAGCATCTTCAAATTAATTGGTGGGTTTGTTGGCATCTTTGCAATTGGAAGGGTGTTGTGTGTAATGTGCAAGGAGGTTCTTTTATGGTAGTTTCCTGCCAAGGATCCCATACCTTCAGTACATGCCATGGTACCAGTGACAGGAAGGATACATTGTGGAGATTATGTTTTCCTTTCTTGCTTGGCAGGTTTCTCAAGGGCTTTAGGATGCTTAGATTTAAAAGCTGCTGCAGCTATATGGCAAGAGAGACGTAGCTCCAAAGTTATTCTAAAGACCAGATTAATATGGCTTTTATTTAAGTCACACATAATGAGACCCCGCTATGAATGAAGGAGACATACAGAGAGCTGTGGCAGTGAGTGTAACTCAGCATATGTGCTCCTGTTTGTTTCACCAAGCCTTGCAGTGATGTCATGTAGTGGGACTCCATGTCACTGGATGCCAACACAGGTGGGGGTTTCAGATACCTGTCCATTCACAGACTTAAGCTCTGTTCCTCTCAAAGAAGTTTCAGGCTGCATTCAGATGAACTCTGTGTGCCATTTCTGCCTGTCCCAGTCTTCTGTGTAGATGCTTCTCCCATAAGTACATTCTCTAAGGAAGTGCCATCTGTTTCTCTCTGTGATTTTTCCCCACTCTATTGAAACACCAGATCTATCTTCTCTCTTGTTCTGCCCTATTCTTTTGACTAATGATGTTTTACAATTCACTTACAATACTTGYGCAAACAAATACAGCAAGTCCATCACCTGACATATCCCAAAAGGACAGTATGTGATAAGGTCTTCATGTGCTGATTTTCATGCTTCTCTCATGTACATGCAGTTTTGGTGCAAAATCAGGTGTTACGGATCTTCATCATGCAACCTGGAGTACAAGGAAATTCACAGCCCAGAAAAAATACAAGAAGACCTTAGAAGTAGGAGCGGTCAGTTCATCTATGCTTGACTTTAAATAGTATATATTAATTAAARAGAATTTCTTCTTTTTCAATGTAGAGTAATTGTTCAAATTCTAAAAGAGAAAAGTGTTTGTTAAACTCAGTGAAGATGGCTTGAAAAGGAATTATTTCAATATTTGTCTTTTGAGTATTTCACTATTCTCTTAGCAATATTTTGGAGAGGGGCATGAAGGGAAGACTTTATGCTACTTTAAAAAATACTTGCTCAGCCAGTCAGCATTCCTTTAAATTGAAATGAAAAAGAATGACTCTGCTYTACATCCTTTCTGAATATATAAAGAAACTATCCAGTCACTCTTTAATATTAAGCAAAACTAGCACCACCGTTTCCACAGTGCTTTTAAATGGACCGCAGGAGTTCATCACTGATTGCAGTAAGGTTACACAGTCTTTTAATAAGGAGTGTTCTTTGTAATTCAGTAAAATCTGGAAAGACTTAAAGAAGAATTGAAAACAACATTTCCTCTGGTCTGTGTTGCTCCTGCTTCTGCAAGGTTCATAAAAAAAAAAATCTGTCTTTAGACCACCACTGATTTTTCACAGCATTTTACTTTTTATCTATAGCCCTTATTATATTGTATAAGCCTCCTGTCTTCCTCTCCTGCACTATACCCCAGTAACTATTCATAATTATGTACRTCTTCCCAATTGTTTCTCAGGCAGTGATTGTGGTATGAGGTGGTCTGGGAAGATAAGTTGGTTTTCTCTGATTCTCTTGATGTCTACTCTGATCTGCTCCACAAATCCTTTTTGTACCTTTAATTTACATGTACACTGTACTAATGTCGGGAGCTCCTGAATTAAAGCAATATGCACATGAAATTTCATTTGCATAGCTCCACACAGGACTTCTTATATTCAGTGTATTTAATTTAGTAGATGGGGAGAAAATCATCATCATGGTCTAAAAATACAGGATGTTCAAACTAGGGAAAAGATGAGTTTGATGCTCTGAGTGAAACATCTGCTGTTGGGAATATGGGGAAGGCATACACATACAGAGAGGTTATCATCCATCCATCCATCCATCCATCCGTCCGTCCGTCCGTCCGTCCGTCCGTCCGTCCACTTCCTCTGACTTGTATCCTATTATCTTTGTACTGGATGTTAGATGGCTTGCAGAACTCATCTGCTGAGGTTCAATGTAATCAAGTCTTCATAGCCAGTTCAGCAGGGAATAGTTAAGTAATATAGGAACAACAGCCAAGTTGCATTTTCTGATGCTTTTCCATTCTRTTTTTTTCAGGATAAATATTGTCAAATACAATGAGACTTAGGACATACCTAAGATGAAGCAATAGGATTTTAAAATTTGTATTTATCCTTGTAGATCAAAGCTGATTGTGGAATCATAGTGATTCTTTTTTAGCATCATTCCTCTGAGTGTCTCATTAGGTACTCACTGCTACTTTCTAYTGAGCTCCTTCAGACTCTTGGGGTGTCCTTCAGTTTTAGAATGGGACCTTTAAAATGTCCTGAGGAAGAAGTATTTTCATTAGATTATTGTTACTTTCAACTGAATGGCCTCAACATCACTGACTGACTACTAGGATGCTAAAGCACCTCAGAGAATTCAGTTGATGTTTTGTGAAGTTTTGTAAGATAAAAGGAAGGGGAAATGAAGAATAAATTAAGGTGTATTCTTAGGTTCTTAATTTCCTTAATCAATGGAAAAGATTGCTTTGAATTATAATTCCTTCCCTCATGCCTCATTTGAAAACTTTCAGCAATTGTTTTCCAATTTTTCTGATTTTCCATTTCRTTACTGAGCAGGGTATAAGCTGCATTCATTGAACATTACTTGCTACTCTAGAAGACAGAAGGATTTTGTCCATAAAATCCAGATTATATGCTTTGAAGTTGCTTTGAACTATCTTAAATTATCAGTGCTACTTTGCAATTAAAAAATTATAATAGACAGGGTTGTGATAAACATTTTTAAATTTGAGGAGTTTTTAATAACGAAATCCAATATCAGCTGAGGGGCATATCTTTTACTGCTAGCTGTCAAGGGAATCAAAGCAGGCTCTATTTCTMATTAAGAGATCTCATTTAGATAAGTGAACAAGAGTGGGACAATTTCATTATGGAGAGTCTTGAATGTACAGAGGAATGGATGCTTAGTAAAGAGGTAGGTTAGTAAAGAGTAAAGACGTTGATGCTCTGAATCAACAGACTTTGAGGTTTAGTTAGCCGTTTCTTAAAATACCTCCAAAAATTAAGAATAATTTTTTAGATATGTGTCTTCACCAGTTTTTCTTATATTTTGCTTTTTTTTTTTCCTAAAGCATTAGAGGAGCTAATTAAAAGTGAAGGGCACCAAACCTTTGAAGGTCTGCTGGGTAGATGCTGACTTGGGAATGTTATTTTATTCTTCGTTGAAGTCCTATTGGTTATTTAGGATATATATAGTTTAAAATACCAACATTATTGAATCTTAAAAGCTGAAAAAGTGGAAAAATATTATTTAATTTTTACTTTTCCTGGTATATGTTGCTTTTAGACCTTTTTTTCCTAACAATTTAAAAACTAATGAAAGCACTGAGAAATTGACTTACTTTTTAGAGACAGGATTGTGATTCTCTAATTCATACTGGTGAGAATTTTCTTCAGCAAAAATGCTAAAAATATATTCATCAGATAGAGGAATAATTTAATAGTCATATAATGYTGTTGAGATGTGAAAAAAAAGTAATTCAAGGCATATTTATACTCAGAGAACTGCCCACAGATGAGCTAGCTCATTTCACYCAAAAGTGTGGAAAGGTAATGAACTGCTCTACCTATCTGTCTTTGGTTGATTAGTGTTGTGTATCATGCTGAAACAGCTCAGTATCATAGGAAATAATCAGTTCAATTAGAAAAATATTTCCCATATAAGAATTTTACTAGTCCTCCAAATTTTCATCAAAACAATTAGAAAAGTATAATTCAGAAGAATTCATTACAACTGAATATTTCACCATAGATTTGTGCTATAGGATTGGCAGACAGAATGCTTGGTCTTACATATTTTGAATATATGGTCAGTTACAAGACCTTCGTATTACTTTTCTAACCCCGGCAATTAGTAATTGCTGAATATGATGTTGATGTGTATCTTTTGGTGCATCTTTCAGTGTATCTTTCTTATTTATCAAATTGCCATACATAGATTTATTCAGGCAAGATGGAGTTACTCCATATTTTTGTGGGTGAAATTCTACTGTTGGACACATCACACTGCTCCTACACATTTTAAAAGCCTTTTAGCCAGTGCAGATTCTCTGGAGAGCAGAAGGGGTTGTACAAATATCTCAATTTGCTGGTCTTATTCCATCACATATTTTCTGCACCGATACTGGTGCTCCTCACWGTTATTCAACTTTAAAATAAAAGTGTTGCTCAGGAATTTCAGAGAGTGATTGAGCTCCAGTGAATATTAACTGCTATTGGGTGCAGTTTTCCATTGTCTAAATTGTAGGAATAATCAGCACATTTTATTCTTTAACGTTGTCTTTGAAAACTATGCACTTGTATTTTAAATCTCTTTGGGGACATCACTATGCAATGGAGATGCCATCTGTCATCCTGCCTGAGACCAGCTCTGCAAATGCAATGCCATCATTGTGTTGCTGTCAAAATCAGAGCACATAATATGTTGATGGGATAACTGCCTTGAATGCCACCTGCTTCCAGTTTGAAGGTAACAGATTCCAGACCTAAATTAGGATTCCAACACAGAAATTTTTCTCTTGTCTCTTGTATTACTGTCTCTTCTGCCCCTCATAAAAAGGATTCAAAAACAAACAATTCAACAGTAACAGTTTCATAATGGTGTGAGGTACATAATTTCTAGCTCTGTGGAGGTTTAGAAAGACATAAAATGGTGGAGACCACTATTGGATTGCTCACGGTTTGAAGGGAAGGACCTCTCCAGAAGATGATTCAGCCCATCTAAAATGTGAATTACTAGAATATTGCATCTTACCACTARTTGCAGAGGAAATTAAGGAATATTCCTGATTTAAGTGCCAGACCCTAGGTGGAGCAAATTCAGATTGGAGTGTCTAGCCCATGGAGGGAGAGGGAAGTTTATTCTGTGACCTTTACAACTATGATAACATGTTTTGGAACAGTCTTTCTTCATCACTCCCTTTTATATCAGTGATAATTTAAAATKAACCCCCTTTATAACAGCAAGTAGAAGAGAATAAATTCATTAATTAATAGCAAAACCTTAGTTGTTTTTACAGAATTCAAGCTCATTTTAATTTGGGTTCAGATGGTTGGGGTTTCAGGGAAAGATTCTTGAGTGATTAGCAGAATTTTTTTCAGAAGATGATACTGCTGTAAGGAATCTACTTTTCACATTTAAAATCAGTAATATATGTGAGTGCATGGCAGATGCAACAGGTTAGTTTTATGTGTTCCTAGCACAAAATGCTAAAACTGTTTGACAATAGATTGCTGTTTCTGATCAGTACTTTGTTTCTATACCCACTTCCAGTAGATTCTGTCTGTAGATTCTTTAAGTTAAGACCYCTCTAGATCCTGGAGATGCTGTGAGGCATCCCATGGAACAGTAATGGTAACAATATAAATTAAGAGATGGATATAGATCAGCACAGAAGGAAGTGTTTCTCCCTTCGCAGTTACAYATAAAGAGTGGGAGAAATTCACTGTAATGACTCAAAAAGATCCTTAGAAATCCAAAATTATTTTCTTTGTGAGAAGGCTTTCTCACTCCAGTCTGGTGTCTTGCAAGCCAGCTCTGATTTAAAAATCATGGGATCSTTGTTAAGAGTTACAGAGGACAAGCAAATACATCTGATATTGGAACAATACTTTCTTTTTCAATCTTGGCATCGTGCTCTGTGCAATTAGTGTGTTTGTTCTCTGTTGTGGCCAAAGTGGAGTGTCTTCAGATCTGTCTGCATTCTGCCATGAAGAACCTCAGTGAGAAATTTATGGTGACTCCATAACATTTGAGCACCAAGTTGGAAGTTCAGACAAGATCCAACTTTCTGCAAATAACCAGCAGTTTTCTGAAATATTTTGCCACTTGAAGCATCTTCGACCAGACATACAACCTTTCTCAAAGAAGGTTTTTTGAGGATTTGAGATAGAAAAGATGGCTGGAAAGAAACATCAGCTACAATTTTGTCCTATTTTTGAAGGCTATAGTTTTCTCATCTATGAACTGCRTTGTTGAACCATCAGTAATTTGATGAAGGTATGGAAATTGTCAGCACATTCCTTCTTCCTGTTGCTAGGGAAACCACTAGTGAGTATCTCTGTCTTCACAATGTCTCTATTCCTTTGCAAATTCACTGGATAATGAAAGTATAACTGAGTATTTTGTATTTTGATAGCTATATCATCATTAAAAAATTATACCAAAACAGGACAGGTAAACAGAATTAAAATAGTTGTGTCAACTTATCTTCATTATTTTGGGGGGATTTCACAATTAAAACATTCCTAATTTAGTTACAAGTAAATTTGATTTATGTTTGATTTTCTCCAAATCCAGAGAAATAATCTGTTTATTCCAGATATTTTTTTGCAAATTTTGTTTGATACTTGCCCATTGGACWCTCAGAAAAAGTATAAAAACTTGTATATCATGTCAGAAATTACTTGCAAAGATGCTTCTGCTGTAGGTATGTGTAACTTGCAATATGTAAAGCAAATGTCTTATCATGTTGTACTTTCCTGTAGCAGTACCTTATAAGCAAAAAATGTTTACATTTACGTATATAAAAAAAATGGGACACTGCCTTTTAAATGTGAAATTATATTCCAACAGTCTCCAAAGAGTCAGGAAGCCCATTCTGATCAATATGTTGGCGGGAATGTTAAACAAAAATAATATGCATCGACATAATGTCAGCAAAGATTTTATAGTCTCCAAAAACATTTCTCTCTACAATTGTAGTTATGTTCTTTCAATGTACTGCAAGATACATACTTGTTTGCATAAAATTTTTGTTGTATACAATTTTCTACAATGCAAAAAGGCAATCTAACACTCTATACTTTCTACATTACCTGTTGCCAATGAGTTCTTTCTTCATGGTTCTTCAGAAGACTTGGCACCTTAAATTGAATCAAAACATTTTTACTACTTGAGTTCAGTATAAAGTTTCTCATTAGCTAATAAAAATATTCTATATGGACCAACAATAAATGTCACACTTTGCCAGTGGTTCCAGAGAGATTTGTAGATAGAAGTAGGAATTTGTGATTTTTTCTTGTACACTGATGAGAGAATAATGAGTTCTAGATATATTTTTTAAGGATAGAATTTGTTGTTCTGATATTTCTTGCCAAGGGCTTTTCTGCCTAAGTCTTTCCTCTGTCCTACTACTGGCCTCCTAATCCCATCTACCTTTCAAAATCAACTTTGTAGGCTTGGTGTATTTTTCTTACCTTTCTTCTAAATTGTCTTTCAGGGCTTTGGTAATTCTCCTCTTTCACTTTTAAAACCTCAGTTCATTGTAACTGGCTTCCTGCAGTATCATTTGTCTTGCCCTCTTAGTGTCTGACCTCTGGCAGCAGTGAGCCCCATCCCATCTTCTTACTAGCAGCTTCCTCTTCATGAATTCACATCTCYATTCCCTTATTTTTCGTTTTTTTATAACCAGTCTGTACAACAGGGTTCATCCTCTTCTAATATCAGAAATTCATGGCTTTCTTCTGTGGATCCATCTGGTTTCCAAGAGAAAAGTTTTTTCTTTTACAGACAGAAGTAGTCAGATGCAGTAAACGCAGAGGAAGGCCCAGACTTCCCTCAGCAGTATGATCATCTGTTATATGAGTTGGGGGAAGTTTTGCACAGATACCAGGAAAAAGGTTTTTCACCCCAGAGCATGCTTGGGCACTGCAACAGGCTCCCCAGGAAAGTTTTCACAGCACCAAGTATGACAGGAAGCTTTTGGACAATGCTCTGAGGCACTCATTTTGACTCTTGGGWTGTCCTGTGCAGGGCCRCAATTTGGACTTGATGATCCTGATGGTTGCCTTCCATTAGCATATTCTATGATTCTACATTTTCTTTTCCCCAACCCAATACAATCTTTACAGTCATCTCTATGTTTCCCTAATATTTTCTTTTCTTGTGATATAGTCTTCTCTCATGATGCTTCAAAATTTGAATTTTGATTATGTATTCTACTGCCATTATTTACAGAGGGAAATATCTGACAACTTGGTGAAACTATGAAGGCTCCTTCTAAGGGTGAGATACCCAGTAGCAGGACAAGAATTGTAGACAGTTATATAATTCCTTTTTTGACCAGTGCTTCAGGTAATAAATGAAGACRAGAACTATCCTTGGTAAGAAGTAAGGGAGGTTAGAAAAACTACAACTTTAGAGAAATGCAATWAAATGCTAAAATCCCTTTTCTAATCACTGGTGGAAAGCTTGCTGAATGCTTTTCTCAGTGATGAAATACTTTTTTTTTTCACATCTCAACAACATTGACTAATAAATAATTCCTTTGTCTGATGCTCTGATGCCCTGAGAAAGGGTAAAAAAGAATCCTCTGTGCCATGATAGAATCTTATTACAGAATGAAAAAAATACCACASAATATCTTGGGGCCAGGAATTGGAACTGGATAAGTTTTATTCAAAAGATATTAAAATCACAGMAAAAATAACAGTTGAACTTTTACCCCTGGGTAGCATTGAGTTTACAAAATATTAGAGTTATATTAATAGTTACATATTTTATTTATGCAATTGTAAATTTTAATATAGTGAACAGCTGGTTGCCRTTGCTTTTAGTTTCTGACAGATGCCAAATGAGGTCAGTTACAGAGTTCGAGTTGATTCATGAGGGGTGAGCACTAGAACTAAGTCCTCTCTACAGTGCACTTAGATTAAAGGGCCATATGCAACTTTAAGAGGATTTTATCTGCTTTACAGTAGGAGCTGCTGTCTTAATTGTCCACAGTTCAGACAGGCAGTGTGATTTATGTGCAACAAAAAGTTTGCARACGGTATGCTGCAAGTAGTGTATGTATTTCTGTGGTTAGTTGGGTTTTCCATTTGTGGTGGGGTTTTCATCATTAGTTATTATTTTTTAAACTACTAATATATGAAATTGCTTAACTTAGATTTTACAAGTTGCTGAAATCAGACTTGTGATAGAGATATTTTCAGTAAGATCTTGTGTTGCTTTAGCACAAATGGAGCAAAACCAATTAGTGTCTGGCTTTGAAATTGACAACTGGATAAGCAAATTAAACATAATTTAAGTTGTGTGGGCTACACAACTTAAAAATCAGGGAATCCCRGGAAAATGTTCTCTTTCTTCCGGGATTTCAGAGAGGTAAGCCAGCCCRGCTCCCTGCTTGCCGCAGGGTGCCAGATTTGGCCGCCTTGACCGGGGCTGCCRGGCAGGGGGAAGGGAAGAGAGAGGGCCCCGTCTGGGCCCGCATGGGCCCAGGACGGGATCTTCTGGGCCCCCGGGAGTGGCTGCTACGGCCTTGCCGCTACCCTGCTGCCCTCTCTCATTGCGGCCCAGGAGTCCTGGCTAGGCTGGGCGGCCYCTGCCCGGGCCAGGCTCTTCGCCCCCAGCATGGCTTTGGCTGCCAAGTCACCCCACTGAGGGGTGACTGGTGCCCAGCTGTGTGGAGTGGACAGTGTGGGTGCCGCTGGGGATCCTGGTGCAGCCTCGACGTGGCTTGAATGTACCACCTTCGGCCACTGCCCAGGAGAATCAYCATGCCCTCTGCAGGCTGTTAACTTCTTTCCTTGTTGCCTTCTCTAAGGCGTGACGACTTGGTTCAGGAACAACGCGGCGGCCAACCCGCAGGCCGCGCGGTCCGTAAGCTCACAGACACCAATGTGRTGGAGGCAAATGGCGTTTATTGTCTTGTCTTATAGGTTTATATAGTCTTGGGGGGTCTTGTTACGTCAACGGGGGTYTGCACTATTTCCTAGGTTAGCCAGGRGTGGAAAACTACCAAGGTTTGGAGGGGAGTAAGCCGGAATTCAAGGAGGAGGCCTACGGGGCTAGGGAAGCTTACATTCCCATATGGTAGATTAGACACTGCACCGGACAAGGGGGGAAAAGGGGCCCCTGCTGCTTCCTGTTACAGCCAAAATCTTCCGTGCGCCTCTCCTTATTCTCCCACATTTCCTTGACAGTTTAAGTTTGCAAGCACTAATCTTTATCTGAGTGAGGGAATAGCCAGAGCGAACCATGGAGGGACACAGTATGGGACAGCAGTCAGTGAAGAGAGAGTGTTAAGTATTAAGTGGGAGAAAGGATTGAGGAGTTGCCTCGTTTGGCTGGACTTCTCTTGTGAAACCATGGAGAATGGACTAACTTTCCCTGTGACATATGAATGCTGTTYGAGTGGATCCAGAGCTTTAGTCCAAAGCTGTGGACTGATATAACTGAGATTTAATGGAGAATTTTGGACAGAGGAAGATAAAGTGAAATGAAGCCTCTGCTCCTGGATAAAAGAGACCTCTGTTCCTTGAAATGAAAATAATTTTTGGAGATAGAAGAAGAGAATCTTTGTTTTRTAATAGAAGAAGCGTCTCTAAATAGTACCCTAAAATAAGCAAACATGACCCACGTGCAGCTAAGGGGAAAGTTGCTAATGGGAGGGGCTTCATGGTTTGCAGAATTTCCCCTGGGTGGATGCAGATTTGTGACATAAGAACCACCAGAGGCCTGTTCTTTTCTTGTGGGGATGTCTYCATGGAATTTTCTAAGAGAGGCTCCTCTCCCTAAGAACTGATGAAATACTATTTGTAATGGTGAAACTGACTGAAAATCACAAGTTTTGTCTCTTCATGTTATCTGTGGGAAAGCAATTGGTTGTTGGGAGGAGAAGTGTTTTGAAAATGTTCATATTTTCATTTTCTCCTTTTAGTATGTGTTAATAAAATCTATCTTTGTACCTTTTAAGTTTGGGCCTGCTTTGCTTTCTCCTAATCCTATTTCACAGCAGAAAAAGACAATCAAAGCACTACAGATCTTTACCATTATCATAAAACAGTGTGAATTTTCCTATCAATATGAAGATTTTATTRTTTCTTTTTGAGGAAGGGGAGGAATTTTAAGAGATGGAAAAAAAAGGTTCTTTTTCTATGGATATATATTTTATTTGAAGAAATATTATCTTCAAACATTCTTTTGTTTTGGTAGATAACATCAACTGAGATGAGRTAATTCTAATAATAAATGCTAGGGTCTGACCCCTTGGGATCTAGACCAACACTGATCCAAAATTGTTTTCTTCTCTGTGGACAACTATTGCCAGTATTCCTTTCTGATACAGAAGTGTTTTGGAAGATACAACCAAATTAATTCCTGTTATTGCTTCTTGTTSTAGTAAGAGAAGCAGGAGAAAATGTCATAGGTATGGCATTAACTGGAAAAAGAATGGTCCTTTTCATCTTTGCACTTAGAATCCTCTTCTCTCTTGTAGTCTCCAGAATGTAGTGAGTACCAAAAAGTAAAATATGTGGTAGAAAACAGTACTTGTAGTCTTGAGTCGCAACAATGTTTTTCCATAAGCGAAATTAAGTCATCTCAGTTTCAGAATTAATTTCTGAGGGATTTTTTCTTATAACAATCCCAAATGGTATAGCTTGGAAATTGTCTGTCTCCACTGCCAGAAGGTATGAACAAATATATTTAAGGCRTCGGTGGGAAGCAAACTTCATAAAGACTATGGATGGAATGCGTGTATRTGTAGGAAATACATATGAATATATTGATGGGTATGTCTGTCTCCTTTCTTTCCACTTCTGTTATAGTCACTCTTCACTGAATGCCCTTTGGGATCACTCTGAACCAAGGATTGTGACCCTCAAAGTCTTGGCCGCACCATTCCTCTGCTGGCTGATGTTGAACATGTAATTTCTTTATGCCTCAGTCTGTAAAATAAAAATGGCAATTCTGTCATTCAGTATAAAAATATTTTGGGCCTAGAGAGAAAAACTGATTGTAAGAGAGATGTTGGCATTGCTTTTATGCTTCTGATATGATCATCATGCTCCTTTAATTACACAGTAATTACACAGTAGATCTTTTCCTCTAAGGGGTTTTACTTAATCTGCTCTGGTCAGATCTGTTAGACTTATCAATGTTACAGTTCCTTCTCATGTTATATATCTCAAGACATCTGAGAGAGCCTTGGAAATCAGTGGCATGGTAATAATAGTGGTGGTGAGAGCTGGAAAGGTGCTGCTTCTGTAGATGAGTATGAGTTTTTTGAAAGTACCACATGTGAAGGTCTATAAAAATGCAGGTTCAGAGCCAGTGGAACCAGGCTCTCAGGAGATATAGATGTGTGTAGTCCTACTTAAATCAAACTGTCCCAGAGCCTTCTGAAATAGWTTATTAAATGAAAAAATATATAGCTGGATATAGAGAGCAGCACACTCCATGTTTCCAGTAATATCAAACTTACATTTATTTTTTTATCCATTACACAAATACTCATCCTTTTGGACTGTACTTGTTATGGCTCTTGGAAACTCTGCAAGACTGTCTCTACATAAGCAACCTTTAAGTTTATTGGTTTTCCTTTTATTATTATAACACTGATTCATACCATGRCATTAGTTTATTCTGTGGCATAAGCCATTTATTAACTACAGAATAATTATTATAAGAATAYAGCTCCCTCAATATGTTCACTTGTGTCCATTGGTGGCAAATATGATTGAAATTTCCATATCTAGCATCTGCTCATTCTAGTATCTGTTGCAGCAAAAATACATCCATTTGATGTTCAGCAACTGCACTTCACAAAATAACATTTTCATTTGATTGATACAGGCTAATAGTCATTAACAAGGCAAGTTTGAGAAAAGCAAATASTTGCAAGAGAGTTTGGTTTGCCTTTGAGTGCTGTTTGATGAGATTGATATTTTAAGACTTGTTGGGATAGGTTTGTCTGTTCTTGACACTGTCCTAATTTTTTTCCTTGTACTATTTTTGGTTCTTTGCTCCAATTTAATGCCATCCTACTGCTTCACCTAATAACAAACTAACAACATTGCAAAAGAACTTTCTTATCTAATTTACATCAACAAATTTCAAAGGTTATACAGGCAAGGGCACAAGACATCTAGAATTCATTCATGATTCAAGTCTATTGATCATGTGGGCTAGGAGCAAATTTGATCAAAACTAGAGGATAGGGGGCAATGTTAGATAAGATGCGATGATTTTTCAGAAAGACAACCTTCTCAGAAGCAAGTTTATGTACTTCAACAGGAAGTATTAACCTCTTCCCTCCTTGTTTTCAAGAAGTTTCAGTATATACTATGTATCATGGTTCTGAGGAATACATTAATTTTTGTGATCCCTAATAGCAAACAAATRAAAGAGTAAGAAAATAAATACACTTAAGAGATAAGAATCCAATACTGTATTACCTCTCATGGTCTTTTCAGAGCTTTGGTCCTGTTACAGAATCTTTAGCAATAATTCCGAAGTTGTGGAAGAGCCTGGTTTCCTCACCTAGCTTCTAAAAGGAGACAGTGGTAATCTCTATCAGCTGTTGGCCAATTAGCCAAAGCAAAAAGTGAAATACATTTTCATGATGATCTGTTTAATGTTAAGTGGCTTCTTTTTGGACTCATTTTGTTATGGATATTTGGACACAACTAGCTTTTTTTTCCTGATGGGGCCCAAAATCTTGTGTGGAGACAATACTAGTTGATTGATTGAAGTGCAATATAAATTGGAAAAGGGACATCTTTTTCTAGGTGAAATTTTTGTATTTGGTTGGATAATTATTCATTTATTTATTTATTTATTTATTTATTTATTTATTTATTTATTTATGGGATGGGGAGAGTCCCATGTTTTGTAAAAAACATGTTTCCACATAATTACTCATGCTATGCTTACAATTTGAGAAATACTAGATGATTTTCTTCACAGTATTGAGCAGTAATACACTGACAAAGTTATTCCATCTAACATGGAAGCAAGTGCAGAATATGCTGATAAGAATGATTCGGAAGTGGGGGAGGGGTAAGCATGTATGTAGAACTAGATGGTGGCAAGAGAAGTATAAGGGAGATCTGGACATAAGGGATTGAAGTATTTGGGGCTTGGACAGCTGCAAAAGGCATGATACATTGAATTTGGCTTGAAAWTTTTTTTTAAAAAAAACTTTGTCATAAGTTATTACAATCACAAGTTAGAGTAAGATATTTGCAGTAGAAAACTACTTTGYGGACACTTCTCTGAATCTGATATTGAACCTATGGTTTGTTGTTTTGTGCACATCAAAGAGAATTATATCAAGACTGATCCTTATCATCATGTGACATAAAAAAATAGATATGTTTGTATGTATAGCTATATAAATACTCAAAAGGAGTATTTRATCTGCCTCTTCTTTGTAGTTAAATGGTCTACAGCACAGTTCCACCAGGATATTTGCCCTGTTGGTCTTATCCCTGATTTTTACCAGTAAATACTACCATCAAGCTCCAGAAAATGAGGCACTCACTAACATACAGGGCTACTCCACTGCCTCCCCTTCCTTCCCAGTTCCTTCTGAAAAGTTTACAGCCATCTATTGCAGAAGCTTAGCTGTGCAAGTAGTACCACTGCATCTCTGTGATGGCAATTTGTGCTGTACCAGGGCTCCTGTTTGCTGCCCTGTCTTGGTTTGAAAAGACAGGTATCTGCTAGGGGAAGCCAGTGCTCTCCCCTTGCAATGGAGACTGCAAACCCCCTCCCACCAAATTATTATAAATTTGAAATTAAGGGGCTCTCAGGCAAAAAGATGTGGGAATGGGAATAACAGGGGTTTTTTACTAATATATGTATATCTAACAAAACAAGCAAACAAACAACTACAGCATTAATAATAAGACAGAACCAGGAACCTCGAGGGACCACAAATCCCAGGGCAGTCTGATCTCTGGCTCTGAGGCACCAAGCTGTAACGGTGGGAGATTCCGGGCTGGTGATGARGTAGATGGRCAGTTTCTGCAGTGGTGATTGGAGCAGCAGAGATGTCCCGGCTGAGCAGACGGTGTGAGGTCAGCGTAGGCAAAAGCCGCAAAAGCGAYGRTGAGACAGGGTCGGGCCCACTCCAGCRGGGCAGGAGGAGAGCTCAGAAAATCCCCGGGCACACGAGCAGATGGTGGTAGGTTTTCCCAGGAGGGGAGTCRATGGTGACAGTGAAACTCCTCTCGCATCAAGCCAAAAAGCCTGGGTGTTCTCTCTCCTYGAGTGCCAAGGGRAAAAGTGATCACCCCCCAGCTCCCCGTCCCTTTGGTCTTTCCTTCCCTGGTTTCTTTTGTCTTTTGTTAAGTACCGACAATCACTTAGTCGTTAGTGTCTTAGCAACTTGAGGGGAAAAAATTCCAAAAGGCAAAAAAAAAAAACCCAAAAAAACCCCCACAAATCTAACCCCCAACATGCCAGTAGTGGGTGTGTGGTGTAGGTGCTCTTCAGTTGGGTTATCAATCCTGGCACCTGTTTTGGTGAAGAAGTTCTAATTCCTGCATGACAATTCCCCAGTGTTGCCGGGATATCTCTTCTGAGATAACCCCRGACTGTGATGAACGGCTGTTTTCTCACTGCCCGTGCTTGGAAGAAGGAATCAGAGAGCTTTTGGGTTGCAGTTTGAAGATGTTTATTTTAGAAGTCTTGTCTCTAGGTTCGGTCAGTCCAGCATGATGTTCMTAAGCAGCTGGAAAAGTGAATTCTCCCCGCCCACGAACAGCRCCYGGGTTTTTATATTCTAAACTACGTTAACATTGTTTTCCTCTAAAATCCAATAACTAAAATCCAAGTCACATAGTGAAATCACACCTTTACCCAATCCTAAGAAACCATCACCCTTTGCAAAGAGGAAGAGGAAGAGAGAGGCAGGAAAATGTGCTTTTATCACATTGATCTACCTCCATCTTTGCCTCATATTACCTATACAGAAAAACCTAAAACYCCCAATTTCACACCCAGTGATAAAATAAAAAACACACYAATCAAACCCTCGTGTCATCCAAATCCTCAGACAGCTTTGGCAGCCCCCTCCAAGGTGTCAGATCAAAGCCACTGCTGTTTCTCACACAGGTCTTTGGGGCCCAACCCCCCTGTCCTGGCTGATGCCCATCCAGGGGACCCAGAGGGATACTCTGGTCTCCCACACAGTGTGTCTGTAGTTTCTAACATCAATAACTCCTGCATCCTTGCTGCCACAGAGATCTCCATTGCCTATGTTTACTGAGACAGCAGACTGAAGTGTGTTTGCACACTGTCCCTCAAAGAGTGACAGCTCACAGATGGGTTTATCTCTAGTGATCTTGCATTTATGCTCTTCCCCCTTCAAGTCTAGTTTAAAGATCTCTCAGTGAGACCTGTGAACTCTTGAGCAAATATCCTTTTTTTCTCTTTCAGAAGAGTACCTCACCCGTTGCCAGCAGGCTCAGTGTCATGTAAACAAAACTGTGAACATCTTTTGCTCAATCTTCTCACCTTTTATAAAAATATTTTTGAATACTAATTAACTGATTAAGAACAAAAGTATGTTTTGTGATAACAGAAGAATGCCATAAAGAATTTCTAATGTCACAGCATTCATGTCTCATCAGAAAATGTGAGATTTACTTCATATTAACTTGGGGAAACAGGTCTGCCATGCATGTCTATGCATTAGATTCCATTCATTTATCTTGTTCATTCAGTTCTACTTAGTTTCAATACATAATATTATTACCAGGTTGTAGGAGATACATTGACAAAGAATGTTTGGACTCCAGGCGGCTCTTTAAAAATGCTTGTTTATTGCATGGGTGAAGTTCATGAGTCATGGGTAACAGAACCAAGCCTAAAAGCTGCCAGCTACAGCTTACAGGCAAGCCTGAAGCCGTTTTAGTTCTAGTCACAATGCATTATATATTTTTCTTTGCTGAGCATCTTAATACATAACAACCAATCAGCATCATACACAATACCTTTACTATTACCTATAGCCTATCATAACTACTGTCATTACCATACTATGGTAGTAACTATTCAATCCTATGAGTTAGTAGGATTTTAAACTTTTAAACTTACTTAAACTTACTTAAGTTTACTTTTTAAACTTAAAGTTGTTTTTCTGTTTTCTTGTAGTGGAAAATTCTTCTACTTGGTAAAATTTGTTTTTTGTTTGCCTATGCTTTTTCTGAGACTTATTTTTACTTGGTAAAAACATGTTTTTTGTTTGTGTCAACACATGTCTGTGAAACTTTCCCGTTAAAGTTTCATCTTTCCCTACACCAGGTGATCTAGCTCTRATGTTAAAAATTACGTAAGAGATTGTCAACTCTATTCATCGTGTGTGTATTCTCAGAGAGATTTATCCCTGCTGTACGTATTCTAACACTCTGAACTAAAATTATGGATGATGGTTCAACATATCAGTGCTACTAAGAACAGGCTTTTTTCTGTCACCTCTTGATGACCCCTTAGTCTACTTRTTTAATCTTATAGCAGCTTAACATAGTTTTGGTTTAGGCAACTTCTAGCATAGATCAGATAAAAAAATGATAGCCTAATGCACTAAAATTTACTTCCTCCATTGGCAAGATCACATCAAGTATAGTGAATATAGACCAGCAAATAATAGAGCAACTATGTCTCATGATAGGTATTTACCTATTATAGGTAAATATTAATATCAAGAGCTTATTGCAGATATAGAAAGATATTTTTAAAATACTAAAAACAAGTCCAAATTATAAAGTGGTTTCCATTCTGAAGAGTAACTATTATACAACTAGGCAGATGTATGGATTTTAATGGCATTAAATAACACTAGTAAATCAATTTTGGAATCATTTTTGTATTTTGGTGTAGCAATGTATTTGCATGAGTTAGGCCATACTTTGTACCATCCAAATGCCTTGTAATCTTATCAGAATACCTGCAGTCTTGTTATTCAAACCCTCAAGAATCCATCAAGGCCGCTGAGAGAAAAGCAAGACTAAAATAAGAACAAGAAGCCTGAGAAACTGACCATCAAAAATACAAACTTCAAATAGAAGTGAGCTCGGTGTAGTGATAGAGTCTAACCAATTAGGTACCCTAAGGGGTGCGTGCTAGCCTCGTAGACAAGCTAAAGATCCAATCAAATAATGTGTGTGTGTGAATCTGCTATACTAAAATCTATAACTGGTACTTATTGTAAACAATAAACAGCTTCTGCGAAACCATATTAGTTCGATGTTCAGAAGTCCATTTCTCCTACATTTTGGGGTGTGAAGAGCTTTCAAAATCATATTAGCCTAGGTTATTCACATAACAATTATTAGTGTTTTCTCTGATGAGCACAATAACAGAGTTCTGAGACAGCTGCTATGCTGAAACCTTCCAGTATGAGGCCATTCTCATTTTAAAACTTTTTATGCTCTAAGCTCCAAATTGAGAGGAACATTTTTCAACCACCAAAGTMTTTTCTATTTTTGTCCCTTTTAAGCTCTTTAACCTGCTACTGCCTTAATTCCAGCCAATAAAAATAATCTTGATTGATGTGACCAACTTTAGTTTGGTGAGAGGGGCGGGCAGAGAAAGGGAGCAATTTCAGTATAATCTGCAAACTCACTGTAGTAAATTGTCAGTTACAGGGACAAGAAAAATGGAGAAATATTGCAGTGTGATCTCACTCAAGGCATTTTATCATCTTTATCTAGGAAGAAAACAGATTAAGGGTAATAAATATTTTTCTAGTCAGATAGGTTAACTGATGTCCCCCCTAGATATGCATTTGTTTATTTACTCTAAATTATCAAGAAATTGACCAGTTAAAAACATCCAAAAAAAGCAGAAAGCTGAGCCTAATAAGTATGATTTAAATAGTACCTTTATRCAGTTGGAGGGCACTTATTTTAATTTGTTCAGAGCTTTAAACCTTTAACTGCTCCAGATTCTGCTAGCTTCTGCTTAAAGTAAGCTAGTGATTTTGATTTCCTTAGAGCTGGAGACTTCTACCAGACCTTATTTAAAAACATAATCCTATTTTGAAATTAGAACCAAATCTGAAAAGCCCTGACATGTTTTCAAAAGCTTTTTTATGTGCTCTACTTTAAACTCCAATGTTATCAAGGGGCCAGGAGGGAGAAATAAAGAAAAAATTTAAAAGGAAGAAATCATTAAATTGCCTTTATCTTCTTGATTTTACCTATCAGTTTTAGTTTTGATATATATTGACATATTCAAAGACAACTATATGGTATAAAAATGTGTTTCTGAGTGGACAGGCAAAATTCAGCTGAAAATTAATTGCAAAGAAATTGAAAGTATAATTGCATATAGATATCCCTGCATTATCAGGGATTTAAATATGAGTAAAATCAATTTTCAAAGTGTTAAAATTACTCTTCATGCTAGAGAATTAACTAATTAGTTTTCTGAATGATTTAAGAATGATTAAAAAAAGTATAATAAGTTAAAGGTATGCAGGCATTCAAAGGATTGATAATAGCAWGATGGAAAACTACAGAAACAGGATGCAGAACAGCAAGAYGCCACAGAGAATTGAAATACGTTTTTAATTATTAACTTTAACAGAAGAATCAACTGAATTTAATGGGAGATGCATGTTTTTAATATCTGGTTCTTCAAATATCCATTTCAGCCATATGTATGTGAAAAAATGTAGAGGCAAAGATTTCCTTTAGAGAATCAAACCATTCAAGCTAAAGGGGAGTGCAAGGCATATTTTCTTTTAACTGCTAAACCTTGTCTGGTAACTTGATGTTACCTCCCAAACAGCAAATAAAATAAAATCTAGCAATTATGAATAATGTTTGGAAATTTAACATGGAATATTTATCTTTCAGAATATTAGCAAACCTACAAAGATCAAGAGAACATGATGGTGGCACACAAATTACGGAATAACTACTGTCATAGAACGGGAGAAGAAACTAAAAACTAAAACATCCATATTGATAATCATATTTACACCATTGAAACTGTTCTCAAGTGCAGGATTTTCCAATAGGGATATTGTGGGAACCGTAAAAATCCCCTCAGAGAAACTTCCAGCCTTTGCCCTAGAAAGATTTACCATAGAGTCTTCTCTGCCTAGACTGAAAGAGAAGACTTCCTTCATGGTATATTRCAGAACTACTGACAATCTACCCTGGATTGCTTCCCTCATTGGCTAATTAACTCTGCCCTCCCCAGCTGTTCATCCCTCATGCCCTCTATAGGTTTGCTGCCCTTTGCCCTGCTCTTTGTACTACYCCTGTGCCCTCAAGTCATTGGCCACTTAACCCCTGAGCACCACATGGCCTGGGTCTTCTGTTTCTGATCCCTTCAGCATGCTGGAATAAACTTCTGCTGGAACATAYCATACAGGAGGCCCTTTCTGTCTTTCTTCCACCGAGGCGTGTGTGTGTTCATGGACCTGAAATGGCTGTTTCTGTGGCCTGCTCTGAGTGGCTTCTGAAGGAGATGCTTCAAGAAGGGAGCAGCATTTCCCTGACTAAATAATTGGGATAGCACAAATCTGTGGAAAAAGAATTTTTAAAAAATTAAGGTTTAGTTTGGTAATGTGAAAAAATTACTTACTTTAGTTATATATGTTTTAAAATGTCATTTGAATAATTTTTACTTGCATTCACAATGTCGTTTTAAAATTTTAAAATATTCAAATAGATTTATTTTGAATGGGTAATCATTCTTAAAAACATTCCACAAATGTTTTTGATCTTATGAAGAGAAGCATAAATTGAAATAATTTTAAGCAAAAATTTCTTTGTACTATGAATTTTCCAAAGGATGCTAAAATGAAGACAAAATCTTTAATTCTTGGTTCTCACGTATTGACAATGTTCCCACTCACCAGTTCAGCTGGTGTATTGAAGGAATATATTTGATCTCTGTAGTTTGCTCTTCATAGAAATGGACAATGAAATATATGGTACATTTAGGCATGATCAGTGCAACAGTGACTTTGCYATCAACAGCTGCAAGCTATACCAATTAAGCATGCCAGGTACCATAAACTAAGTATTGTACAAGAACTTAAACCTTCTTAATTCTACTGCTTTCATGATGTTTCTTGATGCTATGCTGCTCCTTGGGGAAGGTAATATATATTATTGTCTTCTCTTCACTCCTTCACCTCACCAGTCACTTGTAATGGTTGTAATAGATGCTATTATTAACTTATTTCTTCTATCTTATTCAAGCTTTATCAGATCTGCCACAGACTGTTGACTGCCAGTTTGCCATTCTCTCCTACTTGTTATGGTTTTGAGAATATCCTCATATTAGTTTTTATAATTATTTTGTTTTCCATCATATATTATATTTTATGTGGAAGTACAGGTTTGATACTAGTATTCCCTTGTATCCTTACTTTGTGCTTCCTAGGTGGGTTGCATCACTTGGGGTATGACTGCTTTGTGGTTTTAAGTTTAAGGAACAGTAAGATGCAAATGCAGACAGTGGGCCTATTTCAYGGCCTAGGTAGAACAGTAAGTTTTTGTAAAGATRCAGAACGTCAAAAGCCATTTTGCTTCATGCACATTTTCTTCTATAAATTTTCTTCATTCTTTATGCATTGTGAGGCTACCCAGATGATCCTGAGATACACTGTTAGGGATGAAGCTGTAGAAAGCCCTCTTATTTGGTTTATAAACAAARTACCTCTAGATTGAATTCTATATACTCAGTTTTTCAGCATCACAAGTTCAGTTTTCTGCTGAAATTTTCTATTATGATTTTTTTCTGTGTGAAAAAGTAGAAGAGTTGTGAATATTCATTAAAATTTTGGTTGGAGAATTCATTAGAGAGTGTTGTATAGGAGGGAAGTGAGTGTAAAATCTAACAATCTCCTACCTCTGATTCCTGTGGGTCCTTGGTGAACGAAACTTGAATGAATCTATTTTTGCCTCCCAATTACCTTTTTTTCATTTTGCTTATGCTAACGTATCTTCAGTTATTGCAGCTTCCAAATGAATACTACTGGTGTATGACTACAAACTTTATAGGTGATAGRTATATCCTCCTTTGGTTATTATGTTACTGCTCAGTGGCACACCACTGAAGAGCAGAGGGTTTTAGGGTTTCAGAGAAGCTGAAGTGGCAGGAATTTTTTGTTCAGTTGTGCTTTGCTATTCTAGCACTTCTTTGATAAACTGACTATATTTCTAGCTAAGTAATAATGCTAGATTTCAACAGAGGGATTGGTGACCCTTGTGATAAAAATAAAACCACCTTACTTTGAAGACACAATAGCAGATTATTTCTAGCTGAACAAAATGATCTGTGAAGCTGCTGTGATGCCTGATGCCAATGTGGAACTCCAAGAGCTTAGAAGAGTCTATCTCATAACTACCATGAATATTCATCCCCTGGGATTAGTCAGGCATGCAACACAAAATGTCATGAAATTACTTTTGAGAGCTAAAATGGGTATTATTGATGAATTTGCCTTAAGAATACGTTTTCATCAAGATTTACTGCAAAAGCTACCTAAATTACGAGATTTGAAATACCACAGTCAAACATCTTTTACATGCATTATTTGCATGTCAGTGTTCCCAGACAAACACCAAGGCAAAAATCAAGCTATATTTTTTATATATTTTTAAAGATAGGGCTTTCATGGAGTTTTGCTCTCTTTTGCTTCTCTGCTGTCTTTTATTAGGTGAGATTTTTCTTCATTTTCCTGTTGTAATTATACAAATGAATTGTTTTACTGTCTTTACACAAGGTTTCCTATTGTTGTCCTCTTCCTGTAGTCGATTATTATCTGATGGCCCCTTGAACTCTCTAGAAAATCTCCAAAGCCTTTCTGTATTTATAAACTTGCCTCCACCTGGCCTTCTTTCATGAACTGGAATGTTTATAAATACAAATACATATTCATCAGGGTATGCATATTTGGATGGAGAAGTGTGAAGGTAACTGAAAGCATGTGGAAATATAACATATAAGAGATCCTTTTTTARAGGTTAGGCTTCCTTCTTTTTCWCTTACAGAATTTTTTCCCRTAAGTTTCTAAGAAACTAACTATTGAGTACTTACGAGTACTCAAGCAAAAAAAAAAAGTGGCTAAAGTAGAGGGTGGAGTGTAGCATCTGGCTACACTTCTTTTTCTCTGGGAGTTTCTGTCTGAGGGGGAAGATACCACAAGTTTTGGGGGCAGGTAAAAGACAGAGTTAGGGGCAGCTTCTCTCACTCTCAGCATCAGAAGGAGGATGGTCAAGCTGTTGCTTACTGCAGGGAGAATTCACTGTCACCGCTGCAGTCCAGTCCTAGGGACCTACCACCATCTGCTCATGTGTCCAGGAGTCTTGAGCTCCTTTTTCTTTCCTGCCCTGCTGGGGGCCGGGCTGCCGCTTCTTCAGCACTGCCCTGGGTCTTTTGCTATGCTGTAGGACTGCGACTCCTGCCCTAGCAGGACATCCCAGCAGTTCCAGCTACCACTGCAGAGCTCCTTATACATCTCATCCACCAGCCCAGGATTTCTGCTCCTTCCTGCCGTTCCAGCTTGGTGCTCCTCAGAGTCCTGCAGGGGCACTGGRATCAGACTGCCCCAGGGCTTTGTGAAACAAAGCCTCTCCTCCATCCCTTCCTGTCTTGGCCGAGAAGGCTGTCGTGAATTWCCTAGTTCTGTTTTGTTGTTAATGCCATAGTTATTGTTGTTTGTTTGGCTTGCTTTACATACTGGTAAAGAACTATTATTCCTACCCTCATATATTTGCCTGAGAGCCCSTTAATTTCAAAATTATAATAATTTGGAGAGAGGGGTTGTACATTCTCTATTCCAAGGGAGGCTCCTGCCTTTCCTAGCAGACACCTGTCTTTCAAACTAAGACATCCTTAAAACACAGTGAGACTAACCTTTTTGATATAAACCAGAATCCTTCCCAATCCCAGCACTGCTGAGGGCACAAATCAATCAATTAATCTAAAAATAAATGGCAGTGTTACTGCAGGAAAGAACTAGTTGGTGTTTCAATAGAGTGTATACCTTCAGATTTGTTGAGGTATGTTTTTAAAAATATCCTTTTTTTTTTTATTTTTGTGGTTTGGTGTGTTTTTTGAGGTAGAAAATATATACCGTGCAAAAGTCACCTTTTTACTTCATAGATGTGACATTCAGGTGATGTATAGAAAATATTTCTCTTTTCTTGTGTGTTAGAAGATAAATAGGTAATACCTGTCCTAGGTTGCAATGTAAGATGTGCCCAAAGTATGTATTCTATTACCATCTTCATGGGTTGTTGGAACCAGGTGGGGCAGTGTTTTCCCTGCMCCCTCCCTCAGGACTATYTGCTRTTGATGGCCCATCAATGCACTGGCCAATGACTCACACGCTGTGCTAGTGTTACATTATTTTAGAAACAGAGACCTATGTCATTCATGCCCAATAAATTAGACATTTGATCTAAATGCCTCTTCATTTAGTTCCACATTTATTATTACCTCTTCTTTACAGTCAATGAGCCTTAAGTAGGTCAGGTTTCTGAGGAAGACAGCTGCAACACTGTACACTCTGGTTTACTTAAAATAATAATCTCAATATAGCAAGCCCAGTACGGCATACTTGCATGAAGCAGTCATGAAAAAAAGAGAAACAAAGGAAGTTGTTAGACCGGAGAAAAGGGTATTTGTAGTATCTGCAAGATCTGTGAATGAGCAGACTCCTCATTGTTTTCTGTCATGGCTTTTATAATTGTGAATTGTAATACATACTCTGCTGTGTTTACAGCCACAGATGCCTGTTGCAACGATTCCTCCTTCAATTTATGTTGATTCATTTCTCACCAATTTCATTATATTTATTTCTGTGTTATAACCTTAACTAATTGTACTCATCATAAAAAATTCGAAATCATAGAAGTTTCTCAGTCTACAAAAAYATGACAGACAATGTAGAAGCAGTCAGCTATCCTCTTCACAAAATGTCTTGAGGTAGCCTGAGAACAACTCTGATGATTGGTTAATTTCAGTGATATTTTGGTTTATGCAAACTTTCAGATTGAGGTTTACTGATAACTTATTAACTCCATCACTCATTTTCCTAGATGCATGCCTATATCATCATGGTATGTATCTTAAGCTTTTCCTCACTGAAAACTTTTTTCCAAGCTTTTCTTAGTTATGGAAAATTCTACAGAAATTCTCTCTATGGTGAGTGTATTCCATTGKTTCATTGTGTGCACTGTTATAAACTGTCTTCATAATATCAGAACATCCTGCACTTTAACTCACCATTTCATACTCATGTAGGCACAGAAAAATGACACTTTTCTCTGTTGCTTTGAAGGAGAGTGCTAAAAGAACCACAGTTCCTTAAGACATGAATTCAAGARTTTACCAGACTTCTTCTAGGCTAAATAGTTACAGTTTCTTAGCATTTTCTCATACACAGCCATTCCTGTCAAACACAGCTGTTCCTAGACTCATTATGGTTCATGTACTTATTTTCTGAAACATGAGATCCAAGAGAACTACAAAACTGTTATGAAAGCTTCTGTTATGTGTCCCGCTGAGGATGTRCTATGTGTCCTGCAGAAAATAGAATCTTGTCCTTAGTGAACTGTGGTATATTTTTTCCATACACTTTTTCTAGCATGGTAAGATTTGAGTTTTGTCCTCATTCCCATTGCACAGCTAGTCCATGACCCCTAGCACACTGAACTCAGTATGGGAGGCTGCAATTTTTTTTTTGTGGTTGGAAATCCTTGGATTTTTAGACTGATAGAGATTGAGAGAAGAGCTTCAATATGCAGTAATTATATACACATTAATTCTTTCATAAATTTGTAGCAGCGCAAATTTATCTGGAAATTTGTGAGATTTCAAGGGGAGTCTTCTCTTTCCATGGGGAAGGGTGTCTAAGGCAATTCTCTGCCGTATTATTAATGAAATATGATTTTGTTATTGATTCCAATATTAGAATTGTAAACCAAATTCTCCTTTTGTTGGAGGGAAACTTGAGACTAACTTCTTTTTTAACATGTTTGACATCAGCTTTCAGAGTTCTGTAAGAATGAATTATTTTTGTTGCACATTAGTGTGATTGATAGGATAATGTTAGCCCAATTAATAATTTTTAATAGTTGCCATTTCCAAATGTTTAGCCATTTCCAACCCCAAATAAAACTCAGACCAACAAAGCATAAGAACTCTCTCAGTATGCTCCTAAGGCTCTACCTTTTCTTCTGTACTGCATCCACTTTTTCTCAACCCATTGATCCAGTGTGTCTAGATTCCTCATCCACTAAATGGATCATTTAGTGGATCTTGAATGACATCAAGCTGGTGAAGTGGGATGTGCCTTGCTAGTTGGGCCTGATTGCCTGGCTGTTCTGCAGGTGTCTTTTGATGGCACTCAAGATGATCTGCTCTGTGACATTCACTGGCACCCAGGTCAGGCTGACAGGCCTGCCGTTGCCTGGATCTTCCATCCAGGCTTTCTTGGAGATGGGTGTCMCATTTGCTGACCTCCAGGTGACCAGGATCTCCCCAGTCAGCCAGGAGTGCTGATAAATGGGGGAAAGTGGCTTTGTGAGCTCTTCTCTCAGCTCCCTCACTACCCTTGGGTGGATCCCATCCAACCCTGAAGATCTGTGCATGTCTAAGAGGTGTAGCAGGTCAATGACCATTTGTCCTTGGATTTTGGGCCCTCATTCTGCTCCCTGTTCCTGTCCTCAGGCTCAGGAGAGTGGATGCTCTGAGGACAACTGGTCTTGCTGAGGAATGGAAGGCTGGGACAATGAAGACATTAAGTATCTCATTAAGTACCTTTTGCTCATCCTTCATTATTACTTTTCCCCACACTTCCATTAAAGGGTGAACATTCTCCTTAGTCTTTTTTTTTTTTTTTTTTTTCCCAGCAGTAACCAGATTAGGTTCTCATTAGGCTTTGGCTCTGCTGGTTTTCTCCCTGTGTAGCTCACAGGATCCTTATAGTCCTGAGTGACCTCTCTCCTCTCTTTGTTCCCTGAGTTCTAGTCAAATCTCTCTGTTCAGCCAGACTGGTCTTCTTCCCTGATAGCTAATCTTCCAGCAAGTGGAGGAAAGTCTTTTAGATTTCCTTCTGGAAGCATGTCAAGCTTTCCTGGACTCCTTTATCCATCTGTATTGCCTCTTGGATGTTCAGTGAAGAGATTATTCCAAAAGAAAATTTTATTACACCATTTTACTATTTCCTCTGTTTCTGTGTTAATGTAAAATTAAATTGAGTTGCAATTGGCTATGTAGCCAAGCATACACTGTATATACTGGTCTTCTTGTTAGGCACCTCTCCACCTGCATCACTTTCTGGGGATGCCATTCTTCCTACAAAGCAAATATAACATGCTCCTGCTCCTAATCTGGGCAAATCAGACAGATGGTAGAGGAGCCTGGGACAACACAGAGGACTATGGAAACAGCTGTGCAGAATTGCAAAGGCTCTGAAATTTCAAACAGTAACGTCTAAGAAAGCCTACATTTTGACATATGTTTTTGGAAGCTCTGTAGGCATTTCTTTTTTTTTTTTTTTTTTCTTTTTTAAAACCCCACAATAACAATTCCATCCAGGGGGATAGAAATGCTTCTGCCAATACCAGACAGACAGGGCAGAGGTGGCAGGTTTTTTTAATGTATGATCTAGCCTTTAGCATAAACATCATGGATTTTGAGCTACAAAAATGTTAGTATTAATGTGAATTTTGTTTTCTGTGTTTCATACAGATCAGTGCATCACACTAGTAATCAAAATATCCCACAACAAACCTTGACTCAGTTTCCAGAGAAACACTAATACTCTATTATAGATGAAAGGAAACTTCATGTTTATTATGAAAAATTTTTACTTTCAACAGAAAAGGACAACTGGGAGGTTAAAAAATTTAACAGATTTTCTTTTGCAAAAATAACAAGCTGCTAGCTTTAGTTAACCATCACGAAACAGCAAAATCTCTACCAAATTAAGACTGCTGAGGATTTGCAATTAGAAGCCTTTTTTTTTAATTGAAGCAAGCTAAAAATATGCTTTGTAAAGGGGATTAACAGAAGAGTCTTAAGCGTGAAGAACAAATTTAGCTTTCCATCAGTGACCTAAAATAGTCTCTCATAATTTAAATAATTTCTCTAAAAAAGTATATAGAGAGACAGAGAGAGATCACATTGTTTGACTTTGCTTTCCTTGTGTCTCTAATGACCCAGATCTAGTTTAGGTTACTAGAGAAATTAATTAGGCAATCTTAACATGCTTCCCAGTGGACAATAATTCTCTTGTACTATTTAGCAAATACTTAGTTCAAAGGAAGGCAGGTATCAATGATTTTGGAAGCTGAATCACTTTTCAAAATTCCCAGAAGTGTTAACCTCAAAACTGGCCTGATTGCTTATTCTAAAGAGTAAACTTCTTTTCRTCTTTTCACAACCTGACAATTTTGAATAATCACAGTTGAAAATAACTTTTTGTCATATTCTGTTTAAAGTCAGAGCTCACTAAAAGTGCATTTCTGCCTTCTAGGAGGGCATGACCTTTTGTACTGAGGTCCAACAGGTGCATTTCAGAGTTTGTGTACAGTCCCCAAACACTGTACCTGAGCTGTGTAGGGATAAAAGCTTCATGTCTCTGCAAGGACTTTGGGAAATACATTGGCAGAGACTTATAAACCATTTACGGATTTCTAGTTTTGCAGAAGAAAATTTGGAAAGTTTTTTCCAGGTATACAGATTTTGTGAGTACAGGAGAAAGAATTATGAAGGAGGAGTATATAGTTAATTTGATGCATCACCTGTTATGATGATGAAGTGATGCCCATGCATAGCCATTATAACATTAACATATTAACAATGTTGCTAAAACAGCTAATGTGCTTACAAAGTGATCAGCACATGTTTAGATTTTTATGCTTTCTGAATCACATATTAATCACTGTTATGTTAAGACAATGCTTCACAGAGCTTTTTATGAAAGCTTATAAATCTGCAAAAACATTTAACATGGAAGAGATATTAATTTAGTTTCTATTATCAGACTGCAACAATCCCTTCTGGTCATGCTTCTATCAATAGCTGTATGTCTATACCAAAGATAAGTTTTTTCTTTTTTTCTTGCTTGCATCTTGGAATTAGCATGTAGAAATTACAGCAATCAATTACTATACTCTCATTTAAGCTCTTGCGGTGTCAAGTCTTACTCTACTCGTGGGCTCCTGTTTTATCACTGCTGGTCTTGTGCCTATAATCACTACATTACTGTGTGGCCTTGATCTGCTTCTCTGCTTAATCATTTTTTAACTTAAATAAGAACTATACTGTATATAGTCTTTGAGAGTTTGTGACACATTGGCTATTATCTGTGTGACCTACTTGTAGCACTTACGTGCTGGTGATGGTATTCCTGAAGTCATTATTAGTTGTAAATTTTCGATTCATGACAAATGGTTGACTTTTCACATCCTTGTTAACATGAATTGGAGGAACTCTGACAGGTTTTAGCAGTGTTAGTATCCTGGCTTTGCAGATAGGGAAGCTGAGCATAAATAACATAATTGACTGTTCCCAAATTATATCCTAAATTAATGATCAAGGCAGACTTCTTATCCTCTAGAATTCTAGTTCAGTTTTGACCTTCAATGTCAACTATCATATAATGACCGAACACACGTGGTTCATGTCTTCCTAGCCAGATGATCATCTTAGTAAACAATAATATCTAGAGGGGACAGAGTACTTATGACTAATTAATTAGTCACTTAGTGACATGATGTCAAAAGCAATTTTTAAAGGAAAAGTCACACAAGACATGACTAATTATATAAGTGGTATGACTGTGTGGATATGTATGGACATTTGAATATATGCAGACAATATATTTATTGAGAAAGGATGTTACTAGTAGWGTATTGTTATGACTATTGTTATCCAGTAACAATTTCCCATTTCTGTCATTTGAAGTTGAATWCTTGCAATGCATTTTCTAGAAAAAGAAGTATCTGCCATAAGAGAAATAAATAGCAAATCTCAGGTTCTGACCAAAGTAAAACAGAGAAACTCTTGTCATTTTTTTTAAAGTACATACACTAGGATGCTATCACCATAGTAGTACCTCTGGTGTAACCATACATAATTCAGTRAAAATTCCAAGTGAATTGAGATACCATGGGCTGAAATTCTCTAACTAGCATTTTCAAATGAACTTGGAAGTATAGGTATAAACCCTTAAGTGCATAAGTTACCAAAAATTCCTCCTAATTTTGCATGTTCCTACCTTTTCATCAGTGAGGTACCTTCATACTCGCTCATTGTGGCTGTCCTCAGAAGCCTTGTCAGTCTTCTTCGTTCCTAGCTATTGCTTACGAATTCTTGATCTGGAAATAAAACAGTTCCAGTTTTCAGAGCAGTTTGGAGAAACACTAAAGGATCTCTTCAAGTTTGGAATTGGTGCAAAATAGCACTTTCATACAAAAACAAGGCCAAAGACAGGCAATGCATCAAATTTGCTGGGGAGGAGGTGGCACTTTCATGTGGTATAGTGAAAGTTTTGAGTCTAGCTTAACTAGGTAAACTTGTTCTACCAAGGCTGTGGAAGAAGAGAAGTAGAAAGCTGTTGATCCAGGAAGTAATTTTTTTTATTGGCCAATGGTTTCCTACAGAAAAAGGAATTGGCTTCTGGTTGCTTTTCCACAAAGTCATTATGCATTTATTCAACAACTCTTTCATCTAAAATGTATAAAGATGCTATCCAACTTTGCATTTCTAGAATGTGTTTATTAAGTTGTACAGGTGGCATTTATCTTCCAAGGGATAGGAAGACAGGAAAGCCTTAGTCTTCAATCTTTGCTTCTCCTTATAGGACTGAAGTAATTGGTGATCCCAGGACTTCTAGAGAAGACTCTTTTCTACACTGGAAACACTAAGGGTACTCATTTTTTAGAAATACACTGGTTTAAGGCCTCTCACAAACTGAAATGCCATGGCCTTGTCTAAATCCTCTCATCCTCTCTGCAAAGAGATGTTCCAGCTATGGAGCCGGTATGCAAACACTTTGCATTTTAACAACACAATGCATATTGCATTAGCAGCTATTTAGAAGGCACTATGAGTCTTCCCTTTAAGTCACTGRCTGATGACAAGAGTGAAAATCAGTGGAGGTGTGCAAACTTCAGTGTTAAAACTGAAGTTTCAGCTTATAATTGACAACATTTAGTTGGGTTCTGACTCTTATATAATTTCATAAACTTGGTCTGATTCCTTTTAAAACTATACTGCTTCATTTAGCAGCTGCTTGCTAACTTGGGCCTGTGTATATCTTTACATGAGATTATAGATGAACATTTCTCAGCCTATATTTTGTGAGAAGTTGGGTTTTCTGAAAAAAGATACCATGAAACAATCATAATTTGTTTTTCACTGTCTGMAGTAGTTGATTGTCTGAACCTTGGGAGATATATTTTCTCTTTCTAGATAGAATACGATTATTGACAAGTTAAAAAGTTATAGAGGTGTCTCCAGAAGACACAGCTTCTTTGTTGCTGATACTAAATAGGATCCTTGGGTCTCATACAGCAATTGATGACCAGTAGCAAAATTATTAACCCGTCACAATATTATTGAGAATTTTCAATCTCACTGTAGCAATCAGAAACAAAGAGACATGGACCCCCTTATGCTCTGAAGATCACTTTATTGTAGAAATCACCCCCCTTTTATACCTTTAACCTCAACCAGACAAAATCAAAACTTAACAGAAGGGCGCACCCATTGGCCAGCTCAGCTGCAGTTTCCTGTCATAACTATCTCTCACCTCCCACCCRACTTCCAACAATCCCACCTGCAGTTGTGCCTTCTCACAGCTCCTTCTGGTGAATATAAGCCTTAACAACTTTAACAATTATAACCCCATATCCCACACCTCATCATGTTAAATACTGCTGTAATTACAGCCTGTGCCTTTCTCCTGCTCATTTCTGAGAGACTTCAACAATTGTAACAAAAAAGGTTASTGTCTGCCTTGTTTACAAGTATGTCCAGGTCAGCTATCATATATTAGTTGATAGATCCCCATTGATATGGTATTTAAAGTAAACTGAAGTAAAGGTGTTCCTGTATTATAAGGGAAGAGCTTGTAGTGTAATACTGTTGGAAGAAAAAAGTTGGCACACATAACATTATTCGTTTCTGAGCTTCTTTCAGAAGTATTTGTAAGATCCTAGTGAAATATAAGGAAATGTACTGTAGCTACATTAAAGGTACTCAGATAGTACGCTGCTAAGGTATGATAACAGAGAAGATATTTCAGGAACTTCACTGCAGAATGCCACTCTGGAAATGCTACGAGCCTGAGTTTACCTAATAGGACAACAGAAGTCTCTTTTTTGGCTCACTATGCACAGAACATATCTATATAGTGCTAAACAGGTCCTATGGAAAGAACTTGTGTTTAAGCCATGTAAAGTCTTTTTCAAAAGCTAGGAATGCATCAGAGAGCATAACTTTAAAACAATGTCTGTGCAGTCAATACTGTACAATGCATGGGCTACTTTTCATGCTATATAAAATGTTTCAACAGTCAAAAAGTTCTGAAAATGTTTAGTGTATACATTTTCCCAAGTGGATTGATAGCTGCATGATAAGGCAGATTGCCGATGTGATGAAGTGATGTCTACAATACTGTCAAAATAAAAGTTTTTTGGTCTAGTGAAAATGATCCTGCTCATGACAGGCAGGGCTGGACTAGATGATCATTAAAGATCCTTTCTAACCCAAACCATGATATGYTTCTATTATTTTCCTCTGGTGTAAAGCCTAGTTCATTATGAATGGCACTACGTTGTTTCGTAAGCATATTCATGCAATGTTTTCCTCAGTGCATTATTTAAACAGTCCTTTCTCAAGTTTAATTCTCATTAGTTTCATCTCAATTTATGGACTCCAAATGCTTCTCTAGCCTTGAGTGGTGTCAGCTTCAGCTGGAAAAAAATAAAAAGAAATTAAAGACTTACAGATTTACTCCTTGAGGAATTTAATATTTAATGACAAGCAGTTTGTTTTGATGATGACTGGATGCTATATATGCCATGGAGTCAGGATGAAAATAAAACCTTTAAGCACATCAAAGATGAAAGACAAAATTGATAAAATTATAGGCTTCATTATTATGCATCTCATAATGTTCACCTTTAATTAGCTGTTCCCCTATTAGCTGCCGTGTGTTTGACACAGATAATTTTTGTGGATTCATGTATTGTCCATATTTTCAGAACACATGCTTAGGAGAAACATAGTATCACTGTCTTTTTTCCAGAGTAATCTGCTGTGAAGACTCATAATGTTATTTGATGCCCATGATACCACAGACCAGAACACCACCTTAAGAATGTTCAAAGTTTGGTCCTTAAATATAATAATAATAGATATTAATTCAGCCTCCAAAACTGTACATGAATTTTGAAGAATTTGATGAAACAGTAAGATCAGGAAGCTGACCTTTACAGAATGGCCAAAGATTTCTACAAAGAAGGTATCACTGTCTTCTTGTCATTTTACTACATTTAAACCCTTTCTGGACTGTAAATAAAGGGGCAGGGTTCAGTAGGACTAAGAACTGAATGGAGGAAATAAGTAACTAAGAATCATGGCAGAACTTCAATAAAACTGAAATTCAGATGTTATGTTTTTACTTTCAATGTTCTCCATTTCTGACAGGCATCTTCTCCATTCAACATAGGATACCCTATTTCAAGATCATTTTWATGCAATTATTCAAGATATTGTGAAAATCACAGTAGTTTTCTGCTTCTTTTAAAGAGAAAGTAGAATTGGAAAAATACTGTATAAATTCAAAAATTTTAATCTTAAAAATTTTAATCTGCTCCATTTTCAAGATCTGATATTCATTTCACTTAAAGCAATGAACTATATAGCTTACAATTCTACTTTCGGATTTGCAACTGAAAAAGCATTTTATCGTAATTACACAGTATGGTGACCAGTTACAAAAGCTGTGTAATCAGACAATGCAGTGAAAATTATATACTTGATACTAGGCCATTTTATAAATGAAATTTTTACCACAAAAGTGAACAGAGATTTGCTTGACTAGCAAGAAACAATTCAGGGAATATTTAGAACATTCAGCCAAAGTCCCAGTCTTCCAGGACTGATTTAGAAAAGCATTGTGAAGTGAGCTGTCTATTGACTGCAGGGAAGATGACCATATGTTTGAAATGAAGTGGGTTTTGCTGCATCAGGCACATAGTGCATAAAATGGAGTCTGTGAGATGCTGTTAAGAAATAGGTCAAGAAGTTTGAGATCAGGACCTTTGTCTCTACAGTCCCAGTGCTAGATACTTTAAATTCAATTCCTATCCTGCCTGTCATATTATCATTTGAAAACTATTCATGTATCACTCTTTTCTGATGTGACAGAACAATAGCTTAGCCATGCGAATGGCAGTTTTTGGTTCCTCTTTTATAATGGTTGCAGTTTTGCATAATAGAACACTTAAATTGGCTTAGATTGATGCATTGGTTTAGCTGTTGTTACAATATTATCCTTAATTTTGCCATAATTTGGAAATTATAGCTCCTTGTCCTTGTGGAAGTGTGCATTTATTTCTCCTATCTTTTCTCCGATAATTTTCTTTAGGTACATTCAAGGGCATGAATGTATCTAAAGTGACTAAATGATGTATCTAGTGACTAAATGATGACATTGTTATGTCACTAGATACATCCAGTGTATCTAGTGACTAAATAATCCAGTAAAACAAACATTCAGGAGATACCTGCACTAGAGAAATATTTTCTGAAAAATATTTCTTTTTTACAAAATTCTGGTGTACGAACCATTGCCTAATACATAGACATTTTTTTTTGTCAATAATAGGAATGCACACTATTTAATCATTGGGGACATAATGTGATCAGCTTAGTAGTGTATTTTTTTTTTGCATTCCCCTGTTTTATGATCCTAGGCAAAACTGAGTATTTGGTATCAGTATTGGCACAGCATGAGCTCCATTACATCTTTCCACAATAGCCAGGCAAGGCTGTTGGTAATATTTGATGCAACATTTATGGTAAAGTGTCCCTTTTGTGCATGTGTAGAGGAAAACTTATTGTGTGTTGTTCTTGAAGAAAGAGGCAGTGAAAAGTAATTTTAAGAAATGCATTTGTTTTCTTTTCACAGGAAGGGGCATGATTATGCTTAATGGTTCACTTAGGCAGAAGTCATGGGTCAAGGTGATTTTTGAAAAGGCAATCTGCTTATTATTCCTTTTCTGGTCTATTTTGCTAATTCAATTTCTTGTAATCTGTCAGCATCACATTATTTGTGCTTGTTRAACTTTGATGTTGGAGGCTGGGACCACAGTCAATGACAAAATAGAAGCGCTCCTTGAGGAATGGAAGCATAGCATTCTTCTCTGCTTTTCAAGACAAAGCTTGGAGTGGAGTCAATCTAAAATAGCTTATTAATGTGTAATAAAACATATTTCTTAGACTCAATGTTTAAATTAGAGGCTACTCTTCTGCATTGCCCCAGGATTCATATTATTCCTGCAGATTAGCCTGGACATTTTTCCTGACTGAGAACCAAGTTGTACCTGTGGTTTGTTTTTTCTATTTTTTTTTGTACTGCAGTACATTACCTAAGGATTAAAGGTCAATATTTAAGGCCATGATTTATCTTTTTTCAGAAAACATGTTGTTTCTGTAGCTTACTTTATCTTCTAGTTGAAAATAGAGTATTTCATGCAAGGTGTAAAGGTCACTTTGAGAAAATACTTTATTTTAGTAAGGGATCCATAGAAGTCATATAACATTTACATAGTTGAGATTTATGTTATCTTATATAATCCAGGGGTATCCTTGAGAAGAATATGTAGCTCTGTATGTAAGTCTGTAGCCATGACAGAAAAATACTACTTTTCAAGTAGTAATTATGTTTATGGATGGAAAACAATGAGCTATATTTAATAAAACATGTTTTCAAAAAAGCAAACAAAAGCAGTCCTGTAATTTCATGATTTTTTTTTCTTTCTGATATGTCTATTATTCCACCAGTTTTCCAGCTTTCCTGCACAGCCTGGCCTTGAATTCTGTACTTACATCAGACCGTGGTACAGGTATTATTTTGTATCATTTTTAAAAGACTATTACTGTGCTTCATACATTTAACTTTTAAATTAGTTAGATAAAATCCCAATAGTATGATCCTGATACTGATAGGCAAAATAAGACAAAGTCTTTGTGACTTTCAAGAACTAAATCTCAATTGAAGGACGCCACATCAGACTAAATGATAGCCCAAAGCCAGTGGCTCTTTGGGAAATCTGAGTTGATAAGTGACTCAGGATTATCACAGTGGTTCTTGATGTCCTGACCCTCCCTACAMTTTCACAGATTTTAGAAAACTTTTCTTACATGCTCTTATACAATAGAAACAAAGGAAACTGCATGATCTTCTCATCCTCACTACCATATCCTCCTTTATCACCTTCCCAGACACATTATTCCTCTATTTGTATTAATGCGTATTTAGCGATATTTAATGAGTTAGCAACAGAGGGTAATAAGTATTTGTAAGTATGCAGTTTGAGATTATTTTTATCCCACTGAAAACTCCTTAAAAATCTCACCCCTAATGTTTTGCAACAGATTCCTAATTACACAGAATAACATCACTATTGTTATTCTGTTTAGTTAGTTATCACTTAACTAAAAAAATGAAAATCAAAGAGGACATTTAAGGTCAGCCTTCAGTCCTATAATCACTTATGTTCTCTGATTATGATGTTTGTTTACTTTGGAAGCATGCTTGATTTCCATGAACCTAAATGGAAAACCTAAGCATTGTTATTTTCAATAAGTTTTAATTGCAATTTACACAGATGAACAATAAATACTTTCAATGCTTTATGGGTATAACGAGATTTCATGCCCCAGCTGCATTCTGTAGGCCCTTTTCCACTACCATTGCTACCTCCTGCTACATCACAACCAGAAGCCTCTCCAAAACTGAACATATTGCAGTGCCTCCTGGAGAAGCTCAGCCTGTCTCTGCTTCCTTAGGTGTAGACACCTTGCTGATGGAAGACTGGATTCCTCTCTTCCTTGATATTTGGCTTCTGTCCCTATTCTGAGTTTATGTAAAAGCAAGGGCTGACTATGTCCTTCCTCCATGTGGGCCCTACCTTAGACCATTAAGGTCTCATGATGTACATATGTGATGTAGAATAGCTTTTGTTCCTGTGAAAACAGCATTAGAGCGTGTGTTAAAACATTAATATCTTGTATATTTAAAATATTTATAATGTTGGGTATTTCAAATTTTCTTTTCCCCCAGGCTGCTTTGTAGGTCAGACTTGTACTGAGGAGTGTGATTAATAATGCTTAGGCCAAGATAAGTACTCTAGAACTACACTACAATTAATATTTTAACAATTCTGCTAATAACAACTACCAAGATGCTTTATGCAGCACAACACACCTCCACACACATCCCCAAAAATAAACTGTCCTATGAAGAAAGAAAAATCGCTAAAATCTATTTGAGAGCTTTATATATGCATAGATTATGATGGACTGTTGAAAGAAAGAATTTCCAGGGAGCCCTTCAGGTAAAAGAAAGTAGCTGAAGATGCCTTAGTGTGCAAGTGCTTTTCTCAAAGCCACTAATCTTGCAGAAAATTTTTCTGAGATTCCCATAAATTCTATTATGTTGATAGGACTCATTTATCCTGACACTAGTATTCATCTGTGCTATGAAAATCCAAGGTGTTTTAATGGTCAAGGATAAGAAAAGGCAGAAGATATTTCATTTGACAGGAGGAATAGCACTTTTTCGATTTTTTGTAACTTGTTGTATATATAACTTCTCCAGAGGTGAATTTTTATTCAAGAATTTGTTCAAAACCCATATAAAATATGTCTAGTTCTACAATTGTTAATCACAACAAGAGTCAACCATTCATTGAGGATTATTTTCAACCTCATAAGRCCACTTGAACAATTTTGTGGACGAGTACGATCGTGGCAAAACTAGCAGCCTGCTGAATTTTATTTATAGCCCATTTAACTTCTCTGATTAATTATTAAATGTGGGGCTTTTATATATATATATTAGAAGTGAGTGGCTTCTACCATGTTGAGAATTTGCAGGAAATTTCAAATAAGGTTTAAGATGTTATGCAGAATTTTAATAACATGAATTTAGACGTACTTGGGTCTAATAAAAACTATTCCAACTTGACATTTAATACATCAGTTACTCACTTTTGGAAAAAAAATCCATTCTTTTTAGTTGCCAGACAAGTTTGAAATAAAAGCCATTATTCTAAATGATAGGGAAGGGTTTTGAAATTACCTAGAATAGACAGMAAAGCAATACTGAAGACATAATGAAATCAAGCATATTGAAATATTTAGGTTTTTTATCCAAGAATATTTGCAGTGTTTGATCTCTTACAAAATCTCACTTCCTCCAAAACTCTCTCTTCAAGCTTTTGTCCTTGTAAAAAAGTCATCCAGTTCTGGTACCTTCTCCTCACACTGCTTTCAAAGAATTCAGGGCCGGGCCCTCTGATAAGATAAAARTTCAAAATCTGATTTCCGAAGTAGTTGCCTGTTTATCAATGGTAAAATTGCATTCAAGCAAGAATAGATGTTACTGAAACATGGAATTATAGAAATAAATTGTTTAAGCAGAAATATGATAACTTTTGCCACTCTCTGATTTCTTGAGAATGAATTCTGTATAGTTACTAGTTTATGTGGACTTGGGAAATTTGACTACCAGGCAGATAGTTCTTGAGCTTCCTGCATTTTTTTCAGAGATCCTTTTAAATACTCTCAGCTTTGCATCCTTGCAATTTTTATGACAGATAGGTTTTATGTTGGACTCCTGTAAAGAAGGCATTTCATAACAATAAGCACATCTTTCAGATTAAATGAGTCCACTTAGTTTTTCTGTTGTTTTTAAATAGCCCCAAGGACAATTTAGGACTGTGCTTGTACAAAGAATAGTCCTGTCCGAACAGTGGAAGCAGTGTGAAGAAACAAGGATGTCTTCAATTTACCTCTGAATCATATTGGGTCACTTTAAAACATTGGTTTGATATTTTACATCTGCAAATGTATGCAATCTATGACAGTKGTCTCCACACCTTTTTCATCTTACACCCATCCCTATTGAGTACCTCCACAAGATACCCTTTTTTCTAGAATCACAGAATTATTAGGGTTAGAAGGGACCTCTGGAGATTTTCTAGTCCAGCCCCCCTGCCAAGGCAAGGTCACCTAGAGCAGGAATTCATCCAGGTGTGTTTTAAATGTCTCCGARAGGGAGACTCCACAACCTCCCTGGGCAGCCTGTGCCAGTGCTCTGCCAGCCTCAATGAAAAGTTCTTCCTCATTTTGAGGAAACTTGTTGTGTTTAAGTTTACAGCCATTACTCCTTGTCCTGTCTCTGAGCACCGAAAAGAATCTAGCACCATCCACTTGGCAGCCACCTTTGAGATATCTATATGCATTAATGAGATCCTCTCTCAGTCTTCTCTAGACTAAACAGGGTCACCTCCCACAGTCTCTCCTCATAAGAAAGATGCTCCAGACCCCTCATTTCTTTGTGGTACTCTGCTGGACTGTCTCCAGCAGCTCCTTCTCTTTCTCATAAAGAGAAGCCCAGAACTGGACACAAGATCTGGGATGTTGTCTCACTAGGGCTAAGTAGAGGGGAAAGATCACTTCCCTTGACCTGCTGGGCACAATTGTGGAGATCCAGTGGCCTGGCCTGGCTGGTGAGCTATCCATGGCTAGAATGAACCCAAAGCCATGGAAAGCAACATCCTAGATTTGGGGATACTGTTTCTAGTTATGGAGAGTTAAAGACAGTTTGATAGGTATCATGGAAGTTATTATGTTAATATGGGTTATGTTACTAGTTCTGACTGGTTAGATTGCTTCTAGAGTGCTCCGCAGTTAGTGTATATAAGTTGGGCTTGCCCCTCATTCCAGGTCTTAGTGCTGGGCTGTATTTGGGGGTGTTTCTTTTACTGAAAGAGAAGAATAAAGGACCCTCAGATCTTCCACCTAAGATCCGTCACCTGCTTTTTCTCCCACACCGACCAGTCGTAATTATTATTTGCCTGTCCTYGTGTGCATGGACAGAACGTGGTACAATGTGACATGCTATCTTCCTCATGTCCCCCAAGATACCATTGGCCCCCCTGGCTACAAGGGCTCTGCGGGCTCATGGTCAGCTTCTCAACAGAGCTGCTCTCTAGCAGGTTATCCTATAACCTGTATTGGTAATTGGGGTTATTTCCCTGCAGGTGCAGTCTCAGGTTTTCTGGTGTTTTTTGCACCCTGAGAGTTGATGATAGAGTTCGAAGGAGAGCCGGAGGCTGTGTAGTTGTTTTGCAGAATTGTTTATTATTTTCTTATCTTAAAAGCTCTCTCAGTCTAGCGTGATGTTCTTAGGAAGCCAGAAAAGCTGAATCTGACCTTCTTACAATGGCACTTGAACTTTTATAATCTGAACTACTTTAACAATGTTTTTCTCTAAGTACCAATAACTATGACCCATGTCAGACAGTGAAATCTTACCAAAACCCAATCAAGAAAAGGCCACCACCTCTGCAAAGATGGAGGGGAAGAAGAAGCAGGAAAAAGACAAAAAACACACCCTAATTCCTCCATCTTTGCCCCATTCTATCTATATAGTAAAATCTAAAAATTCTATTTTTTCACCCTGTGAGCTAACAAAAATCATACCAATCAAACCCACGTGGACTTMTTTTCCTCTTTCAAGTGTGCCAGTGTTTTCCAGGTAGTTAAATCAAAGAAATAGGTATTTTTGGCTCTTTTGGCTCTGTCTTGATCCCCTTGGGGTCTCAAGCCTCCAGGGACYCCCAAGAGAGTAACCTAGTTTCCCACAGTGCAGGACCCTACACTTGCCCTTCTTAGAGAAACCTCAGTAGGTTTCTCRCCACCCAAATTTCCAGCCTATCAAGATTCCACTGAATGGCAGCATACCCTGCAGATATATCAACCACACCCACCAGTCTCCTATCGTCAGCAAATTCCTGAGGATACATGAAAACAGGGTCCTTATTAATTATATGGAAGCTGGGCTGAGCAACACAGAGCACAACCAATATGCTTACATAATACGTTCTCCCCTTTATTCTCCGAAATGGCTGGTTAAATACAGTTTCAGATAGTTTAGTGTTACAGGTGTTTTCTAATTGGTATTCAGCWTGAAAAGGAATGCAAACAATCTCAATTTAAGGTAGCTACCATAATCTCACTATAACTATCCTATCTAATACATAAACACACCTTAATTTAAATTTTAACAGGCTTATCTACTTTCACACAGGCCCAAACTGGGCCCCCAGTTTGGGATAGTGTTGGGATTTGTGTTCTTCCCTGACTCTGTTATAATGGTTTATTCTTTTTCCCCCTATGTTTTTCCTGTATTAGTTTACCCTGGTCTGCCCTCCAAGTTAACCCCTCCCAAGGACAGCCCTCAAGGCAGTGTGTCAGTCTCTTAACCCCTCCTAGAGCTCCCGAGGCCACCCCTTTCCTGCTGTAAAGTTCCAGGACGGGCGCCGAGTGATTGGCTGTGGAGCCCTGGTTCCACCCCTTGTTATCCCCAGTTAGAAAGTTGTACTGTCAGTTCTGTTCAGTTCCCCATCCTGGTTAACCCTCATCGGATATTCCAAGTTCTCCTCCCCTTTCCCCACCCCTGTTTRTAAGCTCATGCACAAGCCAGTTCAGGGCTCTCCTGAGCAGGTGGCTGTTCGAGTCAGCTGAGCTCCTTGGAGCTGCAATAAATCTTGGATTTAGACCCTCAGGAGAGTCAGTCTCTGGTGGCTGCGTTATGGTTTTCTTGCCTCTGAGCCTCTGAGTACTCCCATGATCTGGAGCGCTTCACGAACCCACCGATTGCTGTGGTGCTGCCTTACAGCAGGGCTTGCCTGAGGGAGACCCTCAGGCAGAGAGGGACCACCACAGCTTGGTGCCCAACGTGGGGCCTGAGAAGACCCCCCCTCCCCAGACCTCACGGATTGGACTGCCGGAATCACCACAGCGCCTGGGTTAGCCGCTGCTGCGCCGCTGCCACCACCGGAGCCGCCGTGCCGCTGCCATGTGCCGCGTGCCACGTGCTGAGTGCTGTGCCGCTGTGTGCCACTGCTTTTGCCGCTGTCCCACGGCCGCATGCCGACATCATGCCATTTCTGCTGCTGCTGTGTCGCTGCCGTGCTGATCTGCTGCTGCAGATTCTGGACCAAAARTCCTTTGGACGTCAAGCTACCTTGGTAGTAGAAACCCTTGTTTTAGAGGGTGCGCTCCCAAAGACGGAGCGGGGAGCTCTGAATCACCCACCGGAGTCTGCTCCACACCAGAACCACCATCAAGGCTTTTCTTTCCAGCCCCAGAATGCAGATAGGGTAAGTCCCTTGTGAGAGAGTGAGTGACTGCATGTCTACTTGAGTGTGTGGATTTCCCTGAATCCCAGTGGGGTCCGGCTCGGTGTGGGTCGGGGGAAATCAGGGCTACAGCCCTTTGTGCAGCTGTCAGGGTATAGCAGACAGCCAGAGGTTGGGTTTTAGTTTGAGTTCTTTGTTTTCTTGGTGGTRGGTTTGTTAATTGAGAAACTACTTTTACATCGACAGACATGGGTGCTAAGCTTTCATTTTCTCAAAAGAGACTTTATTACCAAGTTGTGGGGATCCTTTTGGGGGGTGGGAGAAGTTTTAAAAAATCTGAAATAAAGAGGTATGGCTGTCCTTGCATTTCCCCAATATTTCGCTGCAAAATTTAATAGAAATCCCATTTTGCGACAAAGTTGGCCAGGAAATCCTCCAACAAGAGGAGACCAAATCCTTATCAGATTTTACTCTATTTGCCCTCAAAATTCGCAGGATTTTAAAGGATAAAAATGAAATTCAGGACCAACCACCACCTAGCAAACCTCACCCCAGTTCCCCTTACCCTCTCTCCTCTCCCCAAGCCCTAACACCTGAGGTCCCAGAAAGAGCAAACCGTCCCGAGACACAGGGTTGCCATCAACTCCCTGGCTCTTTTCGGGATCCCACTCCCCCTTGACATYGCAGTCCTGGCCAGACTGCTGTGGATTCCTCCCCTCCCTGTAATGCCTCTGACTGCACAGCCCTGTCCTCAAGTTGCTCGGTTGCTGTTGATCCCATGGGTGATTTCCCTACTCCCATCTCCACCTCAAAATGGCCCCTGGAGGGCACAAAATGGCGGACACCACATGGCAGTTCCCGCCCTTTGTCCTACTTCTTCCCACAAACCCTCTGCCCAACCCACAGCCCCTCCCCTTCCCCCRACTTCCTGGTTGAACCCCTCCCCGGAGGGGGCGGTCTCTCTGTCCACCCTTTCTAGTGTTGTACTTCCTGGTTCCCATGGTTTCTCCGCCCCTTCTTCCAGTTCCCACGCCTTCAGATCTAGCAGGGTGGGGGGATGGAGTCTGGAAAGTTGAACATCTGCTGGGAACAGGGTTTGTTCATTCAGCTGCCCCTGTCACCTATGTTATACAGCCAGTGTGCAAGGCACAGAAAGAATACAGCAGAGAGAGTGAGTATTTCAGAGGGCTGCTCCAAGCCMCCTTAGCAGCCTCTGAACTTACTCCAGCAGACCTCCGGACTCTTTTCTCATGCCTGCTAAACAGAACAGTTTAAGATCTGGGAAGCAGCATGGAAGAGAGAAATTCAGGCAGTTCTGCTGCAGTTGTGGGCTGATCCCGAGACAGCTACAGATGAGAACAACCATCTGTTGTCAATGGATCATTTATGTGGAATGGGGGACTGGGTGYTGGGGCATAAACAGGCAGTGAATATACCAAGGGAGGCGCTTCAACAGAGTGTGAGGGCAGCAGAAAAGGCGTTTTTTAAACTTAAACCTGAGGGTCCGGTGGACAACTTTTTAACCATGTTTCAGTCCCCCTCTSAGTMTTTTCCTAGATATATGGAGAGAGTGAGCAGGGCTGTAGACCTCCAGGTGGAGAATGAAAAAATCCGTCAGCTGCGTAGTGGTTTTCTTTCCTCTGAGTACTCCCATGACCTGGGGTTCTTCACGAACCCACCGATTGCTGTGGTGCTACCTCACAGCCGGGCTTGCCCAAGGGAGACCCTCGGGCAGAGAGGTACTACTGCAGGATAGCTCAAACTTCATCGCAAAAAACCTCATGTCCATGTTCTCTAAGAAATTCTGTTACAGGTACACTCTATCCCTTTATCTGGCTCATTGATAAAAAAGTTGAGTAAGACTGGATCCAGTACTGATCCCTGGGGAATGCCACTAACTAGTGACCTCCAAATGGATTCTACTCCACTGATCAACGACTCTCTGAACTCTGCCGCCACTTGATCCACCTCACTGTCCATTCATCTAACACATATCTCTTGAGCCTTCCTACAAGGATGTTATAGGAGACAGTGTCAGAAGCCTTGCTTCTTCTTGCTTATGGGTATTATATATAATACCCACCACTCTCCATTTATCAACCCATCCTCCCATGTCTTCACAAAAGGTTATCCGATTGGTCAAGAATGACTTCTGTTGGTGAATCCATCCTGATGGCCTGCTTTTCTTCTACATGCTTGTTAATGACCTCCAGAATGACCTGTTCCATCACCTTTCCAGGGACAGAGGTGAGGCTAACTAGCTGGTAGTTTCCCAGGTCCTCCTTCTTGCCCTTTTTGAAGATGAGAGTAACACTGGCCTTCCTTCAATCATCAGACACCTCTCCCATTCTCCATGATTTTTCAAAGGTGATGGAGAGTGGCAGATACACATTTGCAAGTTGCCTCAGCACCCATGGGTGCACCCTTGGATTTATGGGTGTTTAAACTGCCTAGCCAATTGGTAACCCAACTCTCTTACCAACTGGAAGTCTTCCTTTCTCTGGCCTTCTCTTACATCCAAGGTCTGGGACTCATGAGGGCTGAATTCAGCAGTAAAGACTGAGGCAAAAAAGGTATTGATTGATTCTACCTTCTAAGTGTCTTCCTTTGCCAGGAAAGATTCACCTGTCTGATTCATCAGCAGCCCCACATTTTTCCTATCCTTCYTTTTGCTGCTGAACTACTTGGAGAAGCCCTTCTTGTTGTCCTTGATGTCCTTTGCCAGACTCAATTCCAAGTAAGCCGTGGCTTTTCTCATTGCTGCCCAGCATACCCTGACAATGTTCCTTTAGTCTCCCACGAGGCCGGGTCCTTTTTCCATATCCCATACATTTCTTTTGCATTTGATATTTACTAGGAGCTCCCTCCATCCATGAAGGTTTCATGCCGACTCAAAACATCATGAATCATATCCCCCTGTAGGCATCATATTCCTTGTGGCTGCCTATCAGGCCRGCAGATGGGTCCCTCAGTGGCATGTGACTAATTATGCTTGTCACCCATTATGATAATTTCTTTTTACAGTAATCACCATGAACTGCTAGTGCAAGTTCTCTTTGTTGGTCTTGCTCATAGACATCTAAATCTTTTMAAGTATTGTATCTGGTTTTGGTCTGGATGTTGGAGGGTGGAGGTTGAATTGGAGCTCTGCTTTTTGGGTCATCAGGGTCCAAGGTGCCTCACATTCAGTGGTATCCATTGTAGGTATATGGTTCTTAAGCCACATTTCTATTTTCAGCCTCTCTAACACTGCCCAGCCTAACTGTCTCCTGTAATTTGGCCATGTGCTGCAGCAGGTCATCAACCTGTGTGTGCTGTGCAGGTACTGCCTTTTCTCCAGGAGGAGTAACTGGGTATCTATTACAAGCTACCACTTGTATGGACATCTCCTTCCTTACCAGTTCTATCTGAGTGGAAGCATCAGACTTCTCAGGGGCTGTATCAGCAGACACAATGGTTTTGGCTCTAAGTCAAGTGTCCACCATTATGGCAGAGACCTACAGCACTAAAGCACTTACCTGAGGTGTGGACCTACCTGCAGATTACAGTATCCTCCCTGCATGCCCTGCCTGGGCAAATTGTGCTTCAAATCACATCTTGTGCTTCTTCTGTGTCATATGCTATTTGTCCATCCTGTTCACTGGGGTGTTAAAGGTTTATGACCTTTTGTTGYTCCCAGTTTTTCCAGTCCCACTAATAACATTCTATAATAGCTCCTCCTTGCTAATGTTATGCTAGGGAAGCAGTACAGACAGAGTTTTAAATAATCTTGATGTGGCATTTGACGCTGTTAAATGTCTTTAGTGCTCAATGGAAAATAAAAATATTCACTTAGGGAATTATCATGGAATTGCTATGGCATATTAAATTCAGAACTTCACCAATTTCCCAGTAGTCTCGCCCCATGAAAAGCACCCATGTTCTTCCAGAGAGAGCTTCTAACTCTCTTATGCTTCTGAGAAAATGCCAATTGTACTTGATGAAATAAAGTAATTTGCTCCTGATGCTTTCCATATTTTTTGTCAATGCTCCACTATAATCTGTAATACTGAAGTGAACATTGGAAAATAATGATTTAATCTCTGGATGTCTTGGTAGGTATAGTCGACATAATAAGTCACACATTGTTTTAAGTTCTGATATGCTCTCAGTGCAGGTTTTTGCTGTATTTCATTAACCAGCTGAGTAAGCACACAGTATCATAAAGTGTTTTTATAGCAAAATAGGCAGATGCTTTCACCTCTTCTGAAGGAAATGCTCCTTTAAAAAACTAAAATAAAATTCTTCTGAACACAAGGATAGCTAGAAGACTGAAAAGCTTACCTGCCAATGTCTAGAATGAATACAGAATACGTTATTTAGACAAATTTCTTTACATATTGTCTGTGGAGGATTATTGTTACTATAGCAACAAAATGTGTTTTGATGACTTACATATTGTGKGCTATAAATCCTCATTAGGAATTCTCTTATTACAAGATTATTTCCTGCATTTCACTGATCTAAGATGGAGAGAAAGAGGTCTTCCATGAGCATTTGAACATGCTGACCTAAGACAAATACTGTCTCACTCGCCTGCTGTCATCATTCCATGCTTCATCTAAAGCAAGAAAAATTATCAAAGTTATTGAACTGAAATTATTTGAGAGTTGGAAAAAATCAGCCATAACCTGCTTTTTACAGATATAGATAAAACTTTATTTTTTAATAATATTGTCCTCTTTTATAATTTCTTATTGGGTTTGTGAATTTGGATACAGTTGGTTTATTTTACAGCACCAAATTAAAGTATGAATGATTTTAATATGGAATTGGATGTTGTCCTAATAGTGTACACATAATTATGTTATAAGACAGTTCATAATCATGTGGAAATCAGTGTTTGTTGTCTTGTTCTGTATATACTTTCCTCTAATTTTTCTTTCTGGATACATGCTAGTTCTTGAAAATCAGGTCAAGGTCTCTTTTAAGTCAGAAAAAATTTTTGTTCCAACATTTTTTTTTTCTGCTGTAATGATTATTTTGGTCAGCTTTCAGGGCACATACATCCCTGATCTCATGGATGTGAAAATTGCATGAATCAATATTTCTGATATGGCCAAGAAGTCCCAAGAAGTCCCCCAAAAAATCCCAAACAATGAAACAACCAAAACAACACTTGAGGGTTTGATTTCTGGTGTTTTCTAAACATTTTTATTAYAGTTATGCGAAAATAGTCCTAATTGGGTACTTAAAGTGATCTGCTATACTGTATGAAAAGCTCACAAAGAGGAAAAAAGTCTTCGGAGATTTCAGATGTCTCATCCTGTTTGTTTCAAACTTAATTTCGATTTGGCAGCCTATTCTGCATCTTTTCTCATGAAGGATTGTGTATGAAATCAGGCTGTACTATATTTAATTCATCTCACATGGATACATGTGCATTCATGCAGAGGTTTGGCTGCACCTAGATAGCATATCTCACACTGCCATAATGGCAGGATCTCATTTAACAGGTATARTGTATACTGCATGTGCTTATAAATTAACAGAGAAGGAGGAAAAAATGTCAGGAAAAAGAACCCCAAGCCTTTGTGCTGATTTAGTCAACTCTGATACAGATTTAAAGGTGATATTTCTCCCCAAAAAATGCCAGTGTTTTGGGTTGCAAGATGTAACTGAAAAAAAAAAGTATGCATTCTATTTACCATCTTTGGATTTGGTTGGGGAGGTGTTTTCCTTTATCTCTTCTAACTCCTGGTGGTAGGGGGAGGTGTTAATGGCTCAGCTATTAAAATSAGGTGGGACAATAATCTTTATCTCTTCCATGACCCATCCTCTCTCCAGGGGATATCTGCTGTTAATAGGGCCATTTAAGGCATGACTGAAAGAATTACATCATCCCATTGTGAGATGCTCCACTCAGTGGGAGGAGCCAAGCATTCCCACCTGGATAAAAATCTGGGACTCACAACACCAGAGTAGCTGGTTTTTCCACTGAATTCCAGAGAGAGATGCATCTCCTCACCACTGGACCTTTGGAAGGAAACTACCCCCTTCTACAGGATCATCTCTGCCCCAACAAAACTGTATCTGTCACTCCAGGAGGAGTTAATTGGACTGCTGCCAGCACCCTGACTAACAGAATGTCAGGTCATGTTCTGACTCTGTCAGTGTTTTCTTTTTGGTTTTGTTTGTGTTTTGTACTACTACATTTTTATATTTTTTTTAGTATCCCTAGTAAAGAACTGTTGTTCCCGTTCCCCCATCTTTTTGCCTGAAAGCCCCTTCATTTCAAATTTATAATAATTTGGAGGGAGGGGGTTTGCATTCTCCATTGCAAGGGGGGCTCTGGCTTTTCCCTAGCAGACATCTGTCTTTCAAACTAAGACAGCTAGTTATGTGGGTGAGGATTGATTTTTTTGCATTTGAATATTTCCAACAATGTGTGATAAAGAAGGCTGGTATCTGCAGAGGAAGTAGGAGATCTAGGAGATCACATCACACTTCTTGTTTCACACACATTATCAATGGAAAGATTTTCCCCAATAATGCAAATTCCTTGTAAGGGGTCTCAGTTACCATGCATAAGGTGAAAATGCCACTCTGTGTGTTCATCAGCAAGCTGGCTTACATTGTGCTTTTATTATAGATAGTGCACAATAATTTATTAAATACTGCACATTTACTGTGCTTTATGGGAATATAATGTTTACAACTTTGGTGCTTTTTTGTTTTTGTGGGTTTTTTTGGTGGGTTTTTGGTTTGTTTTTTTTTTTTTTTTAATAATAAATCAGGGGAAGAAGCCAAATGCACAAATCTATAAAAGATGTTATGTCATCCCAAGATGTAATCTGAGACCCACAATGAACCACTTAGGGTCTCTACACAAAGAATTTCCATCTTTGGAATGTGGGAGGACTAATTCTGGGCAATTTGGGAGTGACATTTGGCATTCCTTGTAAAACACATAGTAGTTTCATGTTCTAAAGATCACACAGCTCTCCTTGCATCCATAAACTCTACTTTCTACAGTACTACTTTTTATAAAMAAAGGCAGGTTATCATCCACCCGTATGTCGACCATAATATGCAAACTAGTTTCTCACTGTCCCCTCTAGGAGGATGCAGTCAGGGCAAGGACCTTCAAAGACTGTTCAGTGCAGAATCCACTGAAGATTATTGTGAATTACCTGCTGGATGTCTATTTCTCTCTCCTACAGAGTACAAAAGGAGCTAAATTATTAAAGAAATTGCTAATCTCTCTTAAACTATGCCCAAGAGTAAGGCATCATTTAAGTTATGTGGTTGAATGCTGTAGTCCAATGCTTTTTTTTTTTTTTTTTTTTTTTTGAAAGAGCATAAAACTTGGCAATTGCCGTTACTTTAAATATCATATCCTCTTGTTTCAGTGAAATGGCCAAGTTCTTACTCACATGTAAGCTGTAATAAGCACTCTGATAAGAAACAAACCATGTCAGCTTTCAATTTTTGAAGCACTTGCATCATCTATTATAAATCAGACAGTATAAATATTTAGGAAATCAGCTTTTCCATTTTTTGAGTATTTTTGAATTTTTTAAGAGTAATTATCTTAAATTGGTATTGTKCTGCCTGTTAACATCAGTTCCCTAAATTTAGTTTATGCTCTTACCATTGAAATCTCCACACTTACCACACACACCCACTAGATCTAATTSTTCACTGATGAAGTCTAGCACCTACTGACAACTTCAACTTGTCCAGCAGCTTGAAGGGTCTCCGGAGTTTCAAAGCATATCTTAAATCCTCCAGGACTGATTAACAGAGTCAGCAGTCATCATTTAGGGATGAGACATAGACTGAATTTCAGACTGAGTATGCAAAGATGTCATGTCAACCTGAATTTTTAAGCCTTCTGATAAATCATATTTAGAGTCAGGTTCTCATGGTCTGTATGTAAACAACAGGTGTTGTTTTTCCAACAAGCTTTAATGTTTACGTTCTTTTTGGTGGGATGGATTTTCTTGACAAACATTTGTATTAGCCAGTGTGAGTGTAGATGTGGAAACTTTCTTCACCCATCTTTGCCTGTTTCTTTTTGTGATATATGTATCTGAGGTTCAGTTTTTTTTCCTGTGGTGAACGCTATGTGTCGTGTAGTTATTTCGTGCAGCTGTGCGACAATGTCCTTTTACCAAGATGTCCTCTGAGCCATCAGGATTATCACACTTCTTAGTAGTTCAAAAGAAAATATATTTCYATAAAGTATTTCAATGGATCTCCACTGTTAATCTGTCTGTTTGAAAGGTTATTTGTCTACAGCACTTCAAGTAAATTTTCCAAGTGTTTATTGCTAGTGTGATTAGGCAGCAAACTCAAAAACTAGGCAGAAGATAGAGAAAGAGTTTTAAGATTTAAGTTTTAAGATTAAGTAATTCTTGGTCTTCTGTAGTATTTTAATTTGTGGGTCCATCTTTAACTAGTGATGAGAATATAAAAGCTGAGGGACAGTTAGCTGAGGAATTATCTTAGCTTCTCAGTATGTCTTAAACTGATTTGGTGACCTTTATTTTGCACTGTTAACTTCCATCCATTTAAATCTTTTGGATTTCTATTTGAAAAATAGACAGTCAGGAGGGAAAAAGAGAAATGATGCATTAAAGGTAATTTCCTCTATACTCTTGGGGGAGTAGGCTCCATTTTACACAACCTCTACAATTGTGCACATTTTAAATTCTGTTCCTGCATTTAGCTTTAGCTGAGTGCATTGCATTATGTAGTAATCCAGTTAAACTCCTAATTTAGGCCGTTAATGAATCCTTTGCAGTGAACAATTATAAAAGTTAAAATGTTCAAATACATCTTACCAAAAATCTACACATTGTTCAGAATCTCAAAGTGACTGCTAGAATATAGTTATAGTTGCCTTTTGATGAAACACTAATGTGTGAAAAGAATAGAAAAACACACTCAGAAAGAATCCTGTGTATAGCAAAAAAATTAGCCACCTTAGTCTATATTTCAGAGTCCCTTCTCTCYTGTGAAAATGATGGCCATTTTGCAAGTGGTTTTGGGGAATTTTTTCATGTAGCATGGCATACACTAAATGTAGCATATGCTACCTATAAGAACATATATGAATGCATATACATATTCTTCTTGCAATATTTATTTATACAGCACAGAGCATGACCCAATATAACTTTATAATACTGATTGTGATAGATGTTTTCAGTACTGCTCAGTAGGCAAAAAACAAACAGGTGCATATATTACATGCATCTGCATGAAAGCTAGCATTTTGCAGCAGAGATACAAAAGGACTTGGGACAAGCCCTTGTTGTGTTACTAATTCACAGTAGCCATCTTTCGAATGGTCTTAAGTGCTGCAGAAGATCCACAGTAGCTGCTGTGTTCTGTAATAACATTTTCACAGCTCAGTTGTTGCATTTAATGTTCTTCTTACTCCCATTGTCTTTTAACTGTCTGAACTAAGACATACAAGAGAAAGTTATGACAATAAATATTGACAGACGAGAAAAAGATTCACCTCATGAAGATTAGAACTTCTTGGGCAGAATTTTACAGTGACTGAGCTGTTGAAGGGATATTGGGAAGGGAAATATTCTTGTCTGAAAGGAGAAAGAGAGCTGTTAACTGTCTGAGAAACAAAGTAAGGTCTCTAGTATCTCTAGTATCTCAAGTATGTCTGTTTTGGTAGCACCTATTTATGTGGGCAATCATAGGAGTTCAGTTCTCTGCTAAACCAAGATATTAGCACCTTGAAGTAAGCACTCTGAAAATAAAGCTGATAATTATCTGGAACAGCAAAGAAATGGACCCCTTCAGAAATTAGCTAGGATCAGATTTAGAAAAGCAGTGAACTTTTACCAGACATAAATGAAATGAAGGAATAAATGAAGGAATAAATAAATGAAGGAATGCCTCAACCTGAGGTTCAATTATTTTAGTGTAAGAGCTCTTGAAATACTGACACACCTGCATGACAGCAATGCCTTACATGAAAAATTCTATCCCTTGTATTCCTCTTCATGCAGCTAAATGTATTCTCCATAACCCTTCTGTGATCTATTCTCTTGTTAGAGCAAACTACTGGTTAGACATGCTCCACCAGGCTGTTCTTGTACAGAGTATTCTCTGGTTCTTTGAAGGCTGATTCACCAGCAAACTAAAGACAGAAGTTTGATGTCATTCAGGCAGAAATGAAGAGCAACAGACACTGACTGGGCCATTGAACAAAGGTATAGAGGGGGAAAATGGCATTCACAGGATTTGGTTATCCTTTAAAGTTGTCTCACAAGGGATGTATAACATACAACTGTCATGATGATGCATGAGACTTGGGAGATAATTGCATTAATAAGTTACTTCTCTGTAAAAATAAAAAATCAAATTTTTGTTYTTCTGTATCTTCCCAGTAAATACATAGATATATTTTTAAAATGAGAAGAAAACTGAGATAAAAAGAACAATTATACTTTGACTGCAATGGGAGAGGATTACAGATTTCGTATGAAGTTCCCTTTGTTTCCCATAATTAAGGCATCATGCAAACCTTTATTTTAAATCCTCGCATTTACATAAAAACACAATGTATCACACTTTTAATGAGGGATGRGAAGTTATCTTAGTGCCAAACTGAAGAAATTAATTTTGCTTTTCAAAACTACTTAAGAGACTCAGATGCCTAGTTAAAGTGAATAGAAATAAAACATACAAGTCCATGTGTGRCTCCAAAAAACTCACCGAAATTTTGATACTATTTTCTAAAAAAMCATGGATTCCATTAGTTCAAAACCTGACCTAAATCAAGAGTACTTTGTCATTCTAAGCAGTACACTAGTCAAATCAAAAAGTTATGTCTGTGCTTATAAACTAAACCAAACCACAACATATTTTTTAACACTGGCATGCAGTTGTCTGATACTTTGACATTGCTGGCATACTCCCCAGCACAGTACTAGTCCAGGCCAGCCAGTTTCCAAAGCAATCCCTGTGCACAATCTGGAAAATGGCATGGGCCCTGTTAGTAAAGGTTCTGTCCATTTGATGGGCTTCTTCTGGCCAAATCAGTCTAGCATTATCCTATTAAACTGGTTGCCTACATATACAACAGCAAGCCCTGCCACAGCATCCTCTTCCCTAAGAATGTAGTTTAAATCCTGGCTTTTTGTTGTTTGTTTTTTTTTTGGTTTTTTTTTTTTTTTTTTTGAGGGTTGACAAGGAAGATTTCCAATAAAAGATTTGTAAGTTAACAATGTCATAAGTAGTTACATGCTGTGTTAACATGCTTGTGTTGCACTCTACTAACCCTGAGCTAAAGGTAGCTTCAGAGGATGTCAAAGAAYGGCACCAAGATAAGCAGTGGAAGTGGGAGCAGGAATGGTGTCAGAAGTCACTGAATTTTGGACTGTGCAGAAGCTAGGGAAAATATGCAGAAGCACCTAACACTCTCCATGGTGACTGAAGGGTTTAGGCAGATGGGATAGCATGCAACAATCTGTTTTGCTGAAGGTATGTGAAGTATTATAAATGGAGCCGAAATGAGGAGATTGTGTCACATGTGCTTGGTTAGAGAAGCAGTGAGGAGATAGATGCAAAGGTCTGTAGGTTGCTAGAGGAGTCAGGCTCACCACCTTCCTGTCACTATATTGTACATAAATAAAGAAAGAGAGTTTAAGTGTATAAACACAGGCTGTGTCATACCATAGACATAGACACATACCTGTGTCTATTACTCAGGTGTAATGAATGTGATTTAAGAGAATAACTCAAGAATGATTACATAATTTGGTGAAGCAAGGAAGCCAATGTTGATGGCAGAAAGGGCACATCAATGTGAAAACTATGCATGGAAAGAAGGAACATGCTATATTAAAGGAAAATGAAGACTGAGACAGGATGAACAAAAGAATGAAGAGTGTGAGGAGGAAGAGGGAAAGAAATAAAGGGACAGAGAAAGGAACAAAAGGCAAGTGCATATTTTCATGTTAATCAGCTTCAGTTTATTTATTCAYATGCATTTATTATATTGCCTTTACTTGGTATATGGCTCACATTCTTATTTAGTGAGAAAGAAATGACAGAGTAATGGGCAGCAGGGATTCACACATTGCTTCCTCATTACTGGGCATGTTACTGTTTTTTCAGAGGTTCATGCATTTTTTAAAACACTATGCCCCAGGAGCATGAAATTCAGGATTTAAATTTTAAACAGAAGGTTTGAGTGAATTTAGGCCTGCAATCTTGACACTTTCTTGTTCCTCTCTGTGTACAAGTTCATCCTGCCATGGCTGGATCAGGAACTGAAGAATATATTTTCAGAAAAGCATCAAGGAAGCATGAAGCTATTAAAGGATATTGTCATGTTGTTGGAGAATACTTTCATGCTTTTCTGAACCCACATGCAATACTATCTATCAGTGATCATTGTGCTCATTGTGGTTAAAAAGCTTGATTCTAATTCTGTTATAGATGTCTGTTATTCAGGAGAATGGATTCCAGCTTGCTGGATCACGTTCTTGCCAAGATCTTGAGAGTTTTAAATTAAGTTTCCTGGGGGAGTGGAACTGCAATCCATTCCATTTAAACTGGTTTAATTCAACAGCCAGCAAAAGATTCCCTGAGTCTGAAAAGGGATTGCAGGCCACCAGGAGAGCACCTGAAGATTAGAACAAAGGAATCCCAGCTATTCCTGTCAAAAAGTCAGCTTCACCAAGAGGCTCAGCTTAAATGCCTCTCTGCAACTGCACACAGATTTCATACTTTTTAAGAGGTTTTTGAACATGTAGAGATAAAGCCAAGCAGTGGATCACAAAGAAGCCAAAGAAGATGATCATTTAGAGTGAAAACTGTTGTAAATAAAAGAAGTAGTCTTTCACTAGCTACTGGTTTCCTTGCCCATACAACAAGACTCTACCTCTGTGCCTTAGGTAAAGAGAGATATCATAGTTTATAAAATGTTCTGCAGGGCAGTGTGGGTACTTTGAATTTCCTGTTTCAAGCTCTGTCATTGCAAGTAAATAAATTTAGATGATTCTGTCTTCTTTTATCCTTTTTCTATAGAGCAGTTCTGAGATTCTTTACTAAAACTGAGTCTGTAATTTTCATTGTAGTGTTTCCAGGAGGTAAAATCTAGCAGGGTATGTGATGCTATTAGAAGTCATACTGTACACTTTTTACTTATGTCTTACTTCTTGCTATCCAACTACAGTAGGAAGATAAGAATTAGTTAAAGAAAGCTTTACCAAGCCTGTGAGATGAAAAACATCTCCCACTCCACAAACTCTTACAGATACAGATTTYTCATTTATCTTGTTGAAATGTGGTTTAAAAGGTGTTTACAGAGATTTCAGAAAAGGGCACAAGCAAGTATAATAAAGAAATTGAACTCTTGTTAAGTATTTATACATTAGATCTACCTTTTCTGAGTTATTTACAGGAAAAATAGTTTTAGCTGAAATGTATGGATGTCAGGATAAAACTAGAGCTAAGTTAAAATTTTGTACGAGTAGATTTACCAATCAGCATGTTTGTGGATCAGTACAGATGGATTTGAATGTGTGTAGAGGAAGAGCTTTTAAAATAAAAAGGAAAAAAAAAATCTAAAATTAGTGTTCATTGGTGTTTTCTACATAAGATTTGGTTTTTGAAGCGTCTTCTGATTTCTCCAAATTGGCAGGATGGGCACAGACCTCCTAACATGTGAAACTGCAATTCTTTCTAAAGGTAACAATGTTAGAAAAAATCCTCCTTTCCCTCCCCAGTGGCTGCTTGGTCCCGGCTACAGTGTGTGTGTAGGTCCAGCCAGCTTCCTCCTCTTGGGGAAGAGCCGGCAGCCCCATGCTTGCGTGTATGCCTRGAGGAATGAGGGAAAGGGGAGATTTCTAACATATATAGGGTTTCTCTGAGGAAGGATGAGGGAGACTGCTTCCAGGTGAACAGASAGTTTATTTCAGCTGCTGTCCCCCWAAAGCCCCGAGWCCAGCTGGGGAAGCATTCTTATAACCTTTGTCCTGGGCGTGGAAAACACAGGACTGACCAGTCAGATACAGAGGGGTTGGGGAGTGACAGCATAACAGCAACCAATAGTTTTCTGGGCATCCATGCATATTCATGTCCTCATTAAAACTTTTTCGCTGTGAGTGAGAATGAAGAGCCCATGCTGCCACTACTTCGGGCAGCCACAACTCACCCCTTTCCAAATAACTAAAAGGTGTGTGTGAGGCTCTTATTGGAGCAATAAATTAAACATGAAAAAAGAAAAAATAAAACAAAAACCGTACAACCCGATCATAATCACAACAGCAACTTGATACAAAAATAAGTAAGACAGAAGCAGCCCAGCCCTCAGTCGCAAAGATGACTCTCATTCCCCTGGAGGATGCTTTTCTTCCAGGTTCTGGGTTCAGTCCTGGATTCCCTCTGCAGGGCAAAGGTGGTCTCTATCACAAGCATCTCCTCCTTTGGRGGGCAGGTCCTTTCTGCCTCCYAGCAGTCGGGCACAGCTTTTCCAGGCTTGTCCTTCTTTGGGCTGTTTTCTGTAATCTAAGAATCTTAAACAGGTTATCACTTCCAGTGGCCTGTACCTGGCCTTTTCCTTCCCATTCTCCCCCCAACCTGACTTAAGTAAGTCCTGTTTCTCCCCTTCTCCCCGCTTTCTGCTGCAAAGATGTTAGATTCCCGAGGGTGGGTTTAGCGCCCGTGTTCTGGAACGTGTGAGAGGGCCTGTTACTTGCGGCTGGGTTGGATCTGGGGGAGAATCCTTTTTGTGTATTTTCTTTTTCTTCTTTCTCCTTTTCCAGGAGTACTTCTTTGGTGTTCTTGCCTTCTCCTGGATGGGAGACTCAGGGGCAGAATTAGTGTCTGTCAAAGGCTCAACATAAGGCTTAATGTTTTTTGCATGGACCCATTTGCGCCCCCCAGGGGTAGACACACAGGCATATCCCCTCCCACAGGCCACCATCCGGAAAGGACCCCTCAGCTGCAGGTATTCAGGATCTTTTACCAGCACAGGCGGTTTCTCCTCAAGCTTAGCTCGAGCCGAATTGGAGAAGTGCCTTATCCGGGGGGGTCTGGCTCTTGAGCTGAGCAATTTAGAAAGTTCAAAACGAACAGAGCCTTGCAGAGCCTCTCAACTGGAGGACTTACCTCTGCACCTCCTCGCTGCTGGTCTAAGACTCTCTTTAGAGTCTGATGGGCTTGCTCCACGATGGATTGGCCCGTGGGTAAATGGGGTATGCCAGTGATGTGTTCCACTCTCCAGTCCTGGAAAAACTCAGAAAGCTTTTTAATAGTATATCCAGGCGCGTTATCTGTCTTGATTTGTTTTGGTGTCCCAAGGGTGGTGAACGCCAGCAGGAAGTGCTGCATCATGTGTCGTGCAGTTTCTCTGGAGTGTGCTGATGCAAAAATTGCCCCAGAGAAAGTGTCAATGGACACATGCACATACTTCGTGCAGCCAAAAGATGGGACATGGGTCACATCAGTCTGCCACACCTCATTTGAATTAAGACCCCGTGGGTTGACCCCCCGTTCCAGGAAAGGCACCTGTGATGACTGGCAGTGAGGGCAAGTCCCCACAATAGCTCTGGCCTGGTCCCTAGTAATTTGAWATTGCCTCATTAGAGCAAAYGAATTTTGGTGAAAAAATTCATGAGAGAGCTTAGCTTGTTGGAACAGGCCGGGGACATTGCATCTCTGGACAGCCATTGCCAGTGCATCTGCTCTCCTATTCCCTTTGGCAATAGGCCCTGGAAGGTCAGTGTGTGATCTCACACGCATTATATGAAATGGGTGCTTGCGGTGGGAGATCAGCTGGACTAGCTTCACAAGCAGCCTGTRCAGTGTTTTGTTTTTGACTTCTCTGAGAGCTGAGTGTTCAGCTCTCATCACTACTCCAGCTACATAGGCCGAATCAGTGACCACATTAAGTGGCCTGTCCTGGAACCTTTTGAAAGCTCTAACCACGGCAGCTAGTTCAGCAATTTGTGGAGAACCCTCCACCACCTCGACATCATCTTCCCACTGCTCAGTGTCAGGATTTTGCCATGTYATAACTGACTTATGGGAAGAACCAGAGCCATCAGTAAAAACTGTTAGAGCATCCAAAGGGGCTTGACTTTGCATGAATTTTGGGACCAAATGAAATGATGCTTTAAATAATTTGTGTGCTGGATAATGGATTGAAATTTGTCCRGGATAGCTATCTAAAGCGAATTGAATACAGGTGTTATTCTGCATTAGGTGTTCTAATTCTCCTTCTGTGTCAATTGGTACAATATATGTTTGTGAAATAACACCCTGAAAGAGAGCGGAGGCGTGTCCTTCCCTTCATAATCACTTGAGATATAAGCTCTTGAGGGGTTGTGATGGTTTCACTTGGTCTGGAGTGAAGGAATRCCCACTCTATGATTAGAAGGGAGTCCTTCATCCCCTCATCCCACTGAAATATTAACCCATGTAAATGTGGYATTCTTCCCAACACTGCCAATGAGAAAGGCAGTTTGGGATCAAACCTGTGRCTCTGCCGTGACTGCAGTGCCTCCTGGATGATCTCGAGACTCCTCTCGGCTTCTGGTGTCAGAGTCCTGGGCGAGTTCAGTCTGGTGTCTCCAGGCAGCAGGTTGAACAGCGGTGCCAGATCCTCTGAAGTGATCCCTAGCAGCGGCCACACCCAGTTGATGGAMCCACACAGCTGTTGTAGTTCATGCAGAGTCTTAGGGTTCTCCTGGATGTTCAGCGGCTGTGGCTTGATCCGTCTCTGATCCAGCTGGAGCCCCAGATATTTCTAAGGGCTCGACAGCTGGACCTTGTCCTGCTGTATGTCAAATCCTGCTGCCTTCACTGCTGYAAAGGTCTCGTCCAGAAGCTGTTGTAGTTCTCCATCCATTGGGGAGCACAGAGCAAGTCGTGCATGTAGTGCAATATGATGGATGTGGGGAACTTTTTCCTCACCGGAGAGATTATTGCGGCCACGTACCACTGGCAGATACTAGGACTGTTTCTCATTCCTTGTGGCAAGACTGTCCAATAATAACATTGTAAAGATTCACCTCGATTGTGGGAGGGTAAGGAGAAAGCAAAGCGTGGTGCATCTGCTGGATGTAAAGGAATGTTAAAAAAACAGTCTTTAATGTCCAGTACGGCTAAAGGCCAATCCCTTGGTAACATGGAGGGGGAGGGCACACCTGGCTGGAGAGGCCYGAACTCCTCAATCACTGCATTGATCTTTCTCAGATCCTGCAAGAGTCTCCACTTGTTTTTTCCAGGTTTCAGGGCAACGAATATTGGGGTGTTCCAGGGGCTGCCAGATTGAACTAGATGCCCCTTTGCCAACTGCTCGTCCACCAGGGTTTCTAATGCACGCAGTTTTTGGGGACACATGGGCCACTGRTTCACCCAAATTGGCTTGTTGCTGGTCCAGGATAGTTTGGGTGTAGATGGAAGGCGCGCACCTCCAGTGACCCCTCCTAAAAAACCTGGTTCCCAATTTTAATGGAGGCTCCCCACTGTTCTAGGACATCTCTTCCCCACAGAACAATGGGTTCTGCAGCCGGTGTTTTAATAATGAAAGGTCTTACCTTGGCTACCCTCCCCTCAGGGCCTTCAACCTGTATGTAATCTTTTGACCTCCGAGTCCAGGTAGCACCACCAATGCCTGCTAGTTTGTCCTTTGGGCTTTCTAATTTTAGCTCTTTAGGCCAGACGCTGTAAGAAATCACAGAAACATCGGCCCCTGTGTCCATGACCCCAGTGAGTTGGAAATCTAAACCATCACCCTTCAGTGTACAGCGGTAGCTTGGCTTTTTCTCATTCAGGAACTCAGTCCAATACACCTCAGGGGTGAACAGTTTCACGTCCGGGTCCAATGGGAGTAACAAGAAGGCCTGAGCAATAGTCTGGTTTAGTCTTAAATAGAAAGGATAGTCCAGGCCGATAGCAGTTACACATATTTCTTTGCCAGGTGGCAAAGTCAGTACCTCAGGTATTACAGTTATTTCAGGAGGGGCTTCAGGGTGTCCAATAACCAGGACATCCACTGCCTCTGCGAATGGTGACCTTTTCCCTGTTGGTATGGAAACAAGCTCATCATCATCAAAGTGAATTGACTGCTGCTCACCAGCTCTCAGCACGTGGAGCCCCTGACTGTGGCGAGGGAGGATCTGGAGAATTGATCCTCGGTGACCTCTGGTTCCCTGGGTACCGGCGGTTGTGGGCAGTGGGGGGAACAGCAGTATTCCTCAGCATAACTTGTGTCTGAGCATGAAGCTGAGGCGCGCTCGGTCGGCAGTTTCCCTGCCCCCCACGTCTTCTGGAATTAGCACGAGCCCATGACTGGTTTTGCCTGTTGTCAATGACCACAGGCCACTGTGGACACTCTATCATAAAGTGATCAGGGCTACCACAGACAAAGCATCGGYGATCATCTCGTATCCTAGCAGCAGCTAGAATATAGGAGACACCCTCAGCTACCCCCCTTGACACTTCCCGAGCTACCGAGTTCTGAGAGGCTGCGTGTTTCACCACAGCCTTGACCATCTGATCTATTGTGGGTGGCGGCTTGAATGGCAGAACCCAAAGGACGGCTTTAGTTACAGCGTTAGCATTATATGATGCCATGTTGACCAGCAGCTCTGTTCTGGCAGAGACACTTTCCACCTGTTTCTCTAAAGCTGGTTTCAGCCTGTCCACAAACTTCATAAAGTTCTCATCGGGTCCCTGTTTGATGGCACTGAAATGTTCAGTGGGGATAGTGTCATCGGAAACAAGAAGCAGTGCTGCTTTGGCTGTGCTTGTGATCTCTGCTAGAGTCCCTTCTGGTAGCGTCAGCTGGTCCCATGGTTTGGAAAAGATCCCTTCCCCCAATGCAAGGTCTAAGTCAATTCGAGGTTTATTAGGGTCCTTGTTATTTTTTTCCACCACTAGGGTGGTTTGCCTTTTCCACCCTCTTTCCCAGAGCATGTATTCAGCAGGAGCTAAGAGACAACCCATTAYATTTTTTAAATCRTGAGGAAGCAAAACATGCGAGGAAAGGGTGGCATCAAAAAGATTCAGAAAGTAATGTGAGCTGCGCCCGTGTGCCTTTGCAGCTTTCTGTAACTCCTTTAATTCTGCATAAGGAATGGGTTTCCATTCCACGTGACGCCCCCGGTGGCTGGTTTGAACAGTGACTGGGAATGCGGTGATTTTTGAAGCGAAATCACAGTCCCCATCCCGGACCGCCTCCTCCCAAACCCGGGCCCAGTAATCTTCAACATCCGAGAGGGAAGAGTCACTCTCTTCAGTGTCAGAGAATGAGGGGGACCACGCGGGGTCTGGGCTGCGTGTCAGGACTTCCGGGGTACAGCCGGGATTGGAAATCAAGATGGCTTCCTTCCGGCCGCGGCTCCTCCCCTTTCCGGTTGCCCGATCCCATAATGGCGGCCGATACTGGGTGTTTTCCGCATGGGGGATGAGCCGCGCGGGAG
>CADDXX010000476.1:228194-327693 GCA_902810485.1 Alauda arvensis
TTCCCCCATTGGTCCCGGTGCCGTAAAAACACGAAAATAAAAAGAAAAACCCTGATTTGAAATCACAACTCCCAACCTACGGTTTGCTTCGCCCGATGGTGACGAATGCTGTGGGGTAAAATAAAAACAAACACCGGGGTGAGAATTCCCTGCAACGGATCGGCAATTGCTGCTTTCACCGGTTGCCTGCTGCTGTTGTGGTTGGGGGTTCACCTAAAACGTGGAACTCCTGGCCAGCCTCGGTGGATATCCAAGCTCTCCCCTCTTCAACAAAAAAGAGGGTTTTTGCTGTCYTTGCGTGTTYGTGCGATTGAGAACACACGTGGGCACCACCTGTTAGAAAAAATCCTCCTTTCCCTCCCCAGCGGCTGCTTGGTTCCAGCTACAGTGTGTGTGTAGGTTCAGCCAGCTTCCTCCTCTCGGGGAAGAGCTGGCGGCCCCGTGCTTGTGTGTTTGCCTAGAGGAATGAGGGAAAGAGGAGATTTCTAACATATATAGGGTTTCTCTGAGGAAGGATGAGGGAGACTGGCTTCCAGGTGAACAGAGAGTTTATTTCAGCTGCTGTCCCCCAAAAGCCCCGAGTCCAGCTGGGGAAGCATTCTTATAACCTTTGTCCTGGGCATGGAAAACACAGGACTGTCCAATCAGATACAGAGGGATTGGGGAGTGACAGCATAACAGCAACCAATAGTTTTCTAGGCATCCATGCATATTCATGTCCTCACTAAAACTTTCCCCCTCTGAATGAGAACAAAGAGCCCATGCTGCCACTACTTCGGGCAGCCACATAACAAGTTGGTTTTTTTCTGCTTCTGTGATTACCACCCATTTAATAAATATTACAGATGCWTCATTGTAAAAGATGCATGGAGATGAAGGAGCAGAACTTGTTATATCCTCTTGCAGATCTCATTCTCCTATACCCGGCCCCAATGGCTCCCRTTCAACTCTTTTTGTGATAGATGTATTGGAGAAGAAGATGGAAACTCCAGGGTACCAGTCCTTTTCCAGGAGTAGGTCACTGAGCCAATCACCCATACAACAACTTCTCCCTTRCTCCATCATCTGGCAAACTCTGAGTCCTCTGGGTCCTTCTCTGGGGAAGAGTATTATTCTTTAATTTACTACCCCCCCCATCCCCGGACAGCTCATTGAGAATTAATGGATATTGGCTGAGATTTCTTAGGGTATATGACAAGGTGTAGTGGTATTTTTCAAGACCTTATTTAATTGACTTGGTGTTTCCTCAGAATAATAATTATTTCTTGGAGGTATATAGCATGTGAGACTGGGCAGTCTGAAGAGAGACTGATTTATGGGAACTGGAATTTCTTTTACTTGTGTGCATCCACAGCCCAGCCTCCACGCCATCTGTACTAGTGTACCATTACTAAATGCACCGATACTGAGAGCAAAATGTCCTTCTGCTGACAGCTGGCTGCAGAGAGCTGTAGAACAAGGAAACAATTGAAAAACCTGTAGTTAGGGTTAACCTGTAGAAAATCTTGTAGTTAAGCACCTGCCCATGATTTCAGAAGTACTGTTCAAGCAGTATTTTGTGGTCACAGTAAGTATTTATGATTTCTGTGCATGTTAAACTGAACTGCTACAGRGAATAAATAAAATTTTAATTAGTTTAATAATATCAAGATATCACTTCCAAAAAGCATTTTTTCCTCACTGTAGTGATATTTCAGGCATTTGAGACAAATTTTTTCAAAGCACTACACCTACAACAATTTCTCAATGTGGTATAGAAATAGGTTCAGTTTTTACTATGGAATGGAAAAAATTAAGCAATAAATTGTGAAATATTTTCAGGCCAGCTAATGATCTAGACTAAGGATGAGTTTAATTACAGTCTTTTCATACAAAATATTCCTACAGGTGACTTCTAAATAATAAAACTGATACTCTTGGTAACATTTTCATTTGGAAAAATATTTTTAAATTATGCAAGCAACATTAAATGGTATTTTTACTCATAAATTTAAAACACAATCTTAGGGTTTTTTTACCAGCAGCTGCTAGGTTTTATTAAAACCTAGCTGTTAAGAAAAGCACTCAGATACTGTGCTTTAAAGGGCATTATTACTTAAAATGTCTTTTTTTCAGAGCTAAAACTATAAGGGGAATCCTGGACTGAGTGTCAATGCCTAGGCATCCAGTGGTGGCACAGTACATCACGCWGATATTGTCAGTGGAAAGGTTATCTCATTTCAGTCATTCGAGACCTGACAGGATTTTCTTAAAACAGCTCTAGTAGTCATTTTAAATAAAAGGGATGTTTACATGAGAATTGCAGACTGCAGTTTTGAATAAAGGTAAGGATGTGCAGGTGGTGTAGTTATTGATGCCATGTGGGAGCTGCCTGCAGCCTCTCTGCTGTGGTGAGCCTCAATCTGCAATGATTTGGATGAGGTGATTCCACAGCCATGGGACACACAAAGCACTGCACTGTGCAGGCCTCAGCCTGTCCATGTGAACTGCAATGTGGATCACTACCTCTTTCATGTACAGCAGTTTTCTGGTCAGGACTCCTTCAACTAATAACACTGTCTCTAGAATCCAAGACAATATTGTTTATAGTCTCTATGAAAATTAAACCACTCTATACTTGCACAGATATTTGAGGATCATGGTACATGATATATTTGTCTAAGTTGCAAATACAAGAATGGATCTTGAGAGTGCCTTTGGGTTATCCAAGGCTGCTGTAAATAAACAGCATTTGTCTGGCATAAATGGAGCTGCAATGATGGCTACCAGTGAAAGATCTAGCCATGTGACTCAGGATCCATTATCCCATACACAYATTAATGAAAAATTGATCCAAGCAATAGGAGTCCTTTGAATTAGCATTATCTATGTTTTTGTAAAAGTTTAGGTTTTAAACTAGGAGCAAGATGTGGAATATTAACTGTCAGAATGTGTTATAATCTAATTTTTTATTTCTAGTTCAACTCATACCAGGGATGGGTGGAGCAAGAAAGAGGATACAAGAATTGGATGCAAGGATCTACACAGAAGAGACAAAGGTCCATATGGAAGAGATAAAATTTTCTTCCTGGACATGAGTACTCTTGCTGCAGTCTGGTAGCTTTTTGCTTCTGTGATATTTTGCCTTTCTGGGAAGAAAGACATTTTCTCTTTGCTTAGGCTTGACACAAAGAACTTTCTGGGGTGTGAAAGAGGTGAGGTTTTCAAAGGGTTATAAGATGTATCTTCTCATAAAGTCCAGGAAGCTGAAGCAGACAATTAGCTTGGCTGCTGACAGAGCAAGGAAATGATCAGATGGATGCTCTCTTTCTTTTCTGTGACAYCCTCTGTCACACTTGTTCTTAGCAGGCTGTGATGAGGCTATGTGCTGAGCACAATCCTTAGTTTCCCTATGGCAGCACTTGCTACAGCCTTCCAAGACAGTTGCAGAAATCACTTTAATTGGCACTGCAGAAATTAAAAACCTTTTGGGAAAAGAATCTCCTCTTCAGAAGTTTTGTTTATCTTAGTCTGCAAAAGTTGCTCCAGTGCTTGTAGGTGTAAAGCAATGATTGACAGCAGATTTTGCCACATACTGAAAAACTATGTATGGGACAAGAAACTATGTTCACATCCTGAGTAGGCTAGTCTGACCTTAGGTTGTCAGTAGGGAACTGAGAAAATCGGAGGATTTACTGCTGCTATAACTTCTTCCAGGAGAGAAATTGGCTTTTTCCCAGCAGTCTCAGGTTGATCAGTAATGTCTCTCCTTAGATATCCTATTTTCTAGATGCTGGGGAAATTAAATTTACTTGTCCCTAGTTTTATTGCACTGTAGCAATAAAAAGTACTTTTGAAATGCAAATCTCAAATTTTGATCCTCACTGATGAGAAAAATATTTGGTACACAGATTCCTTTCATTAATTTTACACTGATGAATAAACACAAACTGACATGAAAAAGACAGTTGGTTCAGTGCAGAGTACTATGAACAGTGGGGTTTTTTCAAGTTCAAGAAGGTAAAAAAGAAGTGCAATTTATCCCTCCATAATATGCTGTCTTAATTATGTGGTGCATATCCTGACCCAAGACTCCAGAAAAAACACACTTCCTTTTAGAAATCAGCATCTTTTTAGTTATACAAAATGYGCTTAGGTCATTGCTTATGGATGTGGTTAAGAACAAGCCTCTGCAGAGATTTCACAGAAAGGTAATAAAAGGTAATGATACTTCCATTTGAGTTTTGTGCTCTGTATTATCATAAGTGAAATGCATCCTTTACTTTTACCATATGACTAGAAAAATACATAACGAATTTCAGGAATAGTTACTTGAACACTTCCAATAATTAATTTGCTTCATGAGTCAGTGTCCCAGGGTGACTTTATGATGCTTGTATCCCCAATCGTCTGTTCTGTTTGTGTTGGGTATTATGTCCTGTACCTTTATGGTTCCAAGAGCGAAGGGGGAAAAAGAGAACCACAGAGTTTGCTTTCAGAAAACAGCTCTCACTCCTACACATTCCACCCTGGATGGTGTTCATCTGCAGTACGGACAGACAGCGGGACAGAGATCTGCTTTGCTTTTGTTAGTTTTAGCTAGCTGAGGCAGAGAAATTCCCTGGACTGTTTTTTTTCCTTTTTCTTGGAACTGTTTAAACCTGCTCTTAGACTGAAAAMCCACCAGAGCACCTGGAGCTCACACCTGCAGCCCACCGGGGCCCAGGACAGCATTTTCCAGCACCAGAGGGACTGATAAGAGACTGAGTGAGCTTAGTTCCCACAGTGAGGACTTTCTCAATTTTGCCAGGTTTTATTGTTTCATATTATTCATTTTTATGCTTGTGGGCACTTCGTTTGTTAAATAAATAGTTTTGTCCACTTTTCTTTAAGGAGATTTTTTTCCTGGACCAGCTGGGTTTGTTTTCCAGAGGGACCCCATTCAGAGGTTTCCTCCCAAATTTGCCCTAAAAGATAGTGAGGTAGATGAGAAAAGTTATATTGTTTTTCTTTACAGGAACACTACTTATACTGTCACAACTATCCAGATTTTTCCTCCCATTTTTACCAAAGAAACTTTGGTAAAAAAGGAACTTCTTTTACCAAAGAAACATGGCTACAGCTACACAATAACAGGACTGCTTTGAAAAATCAGACATATTATTTCCCAGGTGTCCAGGCTCAGCTGAAGCTTCCAGACCCCTGTATCCAGCCACTGGCTATACCCTGCATGGACTCCACTGGTAGTACAAGAGAACTCTCAACAACCTACATGATGGATGAAATAAGATGGAGAATATGCAAGGTTTACAGCAATTCCTGCTAGTAATAATGTAAATCATGAAAGAGATTTTGATGAAGGTCTTTTTGCATTTATTGGGTTCAGATGAAGGGAAGAATTGAAGAAAACATATTAAACACTGAAGAATACATTAAAAAAATCCAAAAAACCCCCACAAAAACTCAAAGAAAACACACAAAATTTAGATTTTGACAAGCTGCAAACAAAAATATCCTTTTGTACAAGGAACAGGAATCCCCATACTCCAGTGTGGCAGATGTTCTTGATAAAACACAAAGTAAAGCACAAACTTTCTTGCTACCATTAGCTCCCAGTAAAAGCATTAACAGTAGCTTCTGGGTGCTGCCTTCAATTCCATCACTTTGGTATTTTTCATATGAATTCACTAATTACCCTCTGTGGGAATAACATTGCTGCTTGATTCACAAGCTCATGCAGTCTGTGAAAATGTTGCAATGGCTGGTGAGTGSTTTGGAAATTAAATTTCTTAGGATAATAAAAATGTCAGAGTCTGTGTGTGAAGCTAAGAAGTTTAAAATGAATAGCTGCTTCTTTAACACTTTCTCTCACCTGCCCACATGAAGGTAAATATGTCAGGATGAGAGGTAAAAATACACATTCTGTTTCATGTTTCCTTTCCCAGCTGTAAAATGTGTGTTTTTAGGCACGTGGGAAGATGCCTGACTACTTCATGCTCTCATCAAGTAAGAAAACTCTATAAAAAGAGAAGTGATTTTGCCTACTGAGATGATGTGAATATGTGTGGTTGAAAGGAGCTTCAGGAGACAGGGGAGAAACTTGTCACACATCTACAGAGTTGTGTGTCCTTCATTGTGGTTGAAGCAGCAAGCAAAGTAAAAGACAAAAACTCAGAGGAAATGGAATGCTTTCTGTTTACCCAGAGTTTACACTGATCTACTGAAAAAGGCCAGGRCATGATCTGAAGCACAGTCACATAAGCAACAAGGTTGCCTGAGTGCTATTCACCTTCCTGCCATGATTTGATCAAGGCCATCTAGCACACTCTGAAGCAACATTTCAGGATACTGTTGGTTCAAAGACTGTGCTCCTAATATAACAAATGGATGAAGTTTCTCTTTTCATGGAAGGGCAAGTAAAAAGTTTATTTCCCACACGGAAGAGTGGGAAACCATGTAAGGGGACCTAGTTGATTGATGAAGGCCTAACCATACCATCAGCTCCTAGGGAATGCTGGAGACCAGGAAGAGCAATTCCAATTACCAAAGATGGAAGAGTGAGTTCTCTTGTCTCTGCCTGACACAACACATATGGCCCTAAAATTCCGACTAAAAATCGGAAAGGCAAGGAAATTTAATACAGTAATATTAAACCTTTCTTGAATTTTTTAAATTTGTATTTGGGATTATTCATGGAAATCTTTATTAGATGTTATAAGTAGTTTGGAAAATTGCACAGTTTGATCTAGACCCRTGTGTTGTGCCCAATTACCAAAGGGAGACTGAAATTGCTTCGATATTTTTTCTGTTATAGCTGAGAATGTTTTGGCAGGCAGTTGGGAAGGGTGATCTTGCCACAGGTTTTTGGTTCAGAAGTTCTCATTACAGCCATCTAATCTAAGTTCCTACAGTCTCACAGCCTAAAACACCATACGTGACATGCTTTGCTTTTGTCAGGACCAGAGTGCACCAGTGCCTGGCCCTGAACAATCTTACCTGGGGCCTCTCCCCACATGCACCCATGAGCCAGAGAGCCCCTTTCAGCATTTCTCAGCCTGGGGAGAAGAAGACTGAGACTGGTCTCAGGTGTGCCATGTCAGAAACTTGCATAGTCATCCAGATTTTTGGTCATCTTTGGCTGCCACCCTTGGGGCTTTCTTGCTTGTTTCACCCTGGGGACTGTGGGATGGAGCCCTGGAAGGTGAGACCTGTGTCTTGTGGTTTATGTCTTCATGCTATGTCTTCAGGTGCCTGTCCCTTAATGAGCAGACAGCCATTATCCTGATAATTTTAAGTCATATGCTTATAAGTTRCAATATAGATTGAATTTTCCTTGCAGTTATTGAAGCATAAATCAGGAATCATGTAAAGAGAATTATGTGATCTTCATCTCTATAAAATCACTATGTGCTCTGTGGGAAGTCCCAAATGTCCAGTTTTTTATTGCTTGTGTAACTTTCTTGTCTAATTACCACAGAACCAATTTCTCCCTTGATAAAAACACCTGAATGAGAGAATACACATGATATTTTATTAAGTAACCTTTAAAGGCTTTGAATTCTTTCATGCTGCATGATGCAGAGAAATAGGAGAGGAGGAAAAATGAAAACTTGGCATAACATTTAAAAGTTGAGTAAAATTTTGAATCTTGCCTACAGGAGATTGAGGAGCTCTGTGGCAAAGTAGAGAAATTGTCAGAGAAAGTGAGCAGACCACACGGGGTTAGGAAAGATGGAAGAGAGCTTGACAAGATGACTAGCACAATCCTGCAGACACAAGCCAATGYCAGTCTCCCATCAGTGACACTTCCATTCCAGTAACTCACTTGCTCAATTCTTCTTTAGAGGTCCCTTCCAACCCAAACTTTTATGATTCTGTGATTCTGTGATCATGAGGAGAAAACCTCAACTGTCTTTACCAAAGCAACTATGATTTTATCTGTCTAACATTTTAGCATTGTATTTCATGGAGAGGATTAGACTAGGTATTAGGAAAAATATTCTTAATGGAATGGATTGTAAAGCATTGGAACACATTGACCAGGAGAATGGTAGAATCATGATCTGTGGAAGTGCTCAAAAGCCATGTGGATTTGGCACCGAAGAACATGGTTTAAAGGTGAACATGGTGGTAGTGCTACCTTGAAGGCAGATGATCTTAAAGGTCTTTTCTAAACTTAAAAACTCTATGATCCTATGGTACTTAATTTGATACTAACCATCTGCTACTCCTAAATTTTAAAGGCTTGTTGTGTTGAATACAGGTAAGCTGCTTTGTGTGCTTAGAGAAATTAATTATACCACTTGTAAATCCCAAATCCCACTAAAGATATTTGATAGACTTATGATCATATAGATAATATTTAGCAGTATTTCATAGCAACTGTCCCAAACCATACCATTACACATATTACTTTCTATATCAACAAGAATATTTTCTGTATGCAATTCTTATTTGCATTGTTTGAGATAAGTAATAATCCTAAAACTCTAAGTTGCCTGACTTAAATTATGGAAGTGTGTACCTGTTCCTGCCAACACAGTAGAATAACTGTGTTCTTTCTATACCTTTGGAAATGTCTCTTCAGTTGTTTCCTTTTACACTGTACTTTTGCATTTTAATAAGCCATTAAAATCAATGGGCTATTAGAACAACTCTACGTTGAATTGGTCTGYTCCAAATAATTACACCAGAGAACTTGCAATGTAAGTTCATTGCCATTCTTTATAAAAGGTTAGAAAAGTCTTCTTCAGTTATTGATGGAAGTTTTCTGTGGGRAAGGCAACTAGGTTATTTGATGGTTTTCAGCTCTTGTGAGCTCTTTGCCTCCTGGTTGACTTCATACCTTCTCTCTGGATGTCAGACACTAGCAAGCAGTTGGTCACTGCTTCTAATCCCTGTTCTCAAGATAGTTTGCAATTCATGGGGTAGCTGTCTTCAAAAAAAGGCCAGGTTACACTTAGCTATTTCAGTTAGCTAACTTAATTAACTCTCTGACATCATTCTATGTCAAATAATATACGGAGTCTCTAGTGGCCTTGATTAGATTTGGTGGGTTTTATTCAGAATTGCATGCATGAGGCTGAGATTTGTATGACTGCTCCTTCAGTATAACAGAAGTATCCTCATGAGCCACCTGTCTCCTGAAGAAGATGAGGTGTGGATCAGTAATGTAAATTATGGGGTACCTCATTAGAGGCTGGAACTTGCTAGACAAACCAATGGCAAAGTACCCTCCAGCAAGAAAAGCTGTAGGTGGTTCTCTCTTCTCATATTTTACAGCAGCAAGCAGATGACTGGAAAATAAGAGGCACAAATACTCACATCCTTTCAATCTGATACCCCATTTACATGCACCAGTGGTGGTATGTGCAGTTAAGARTAGCAGCTCCAAGGATTTAGACTGAATATTGGATGAGTTGCCTAATAAGCTGCCAATACTGCAGCAGAGCAAATGGAGGACTTTTACCAGTGTGCCACCTTTTCACAACCAGATTTTGCTGAATTTAGCTCAATTCTTACTCTAAGCAAGAAGTCTGCTGCCTCTTTTCACACCACACAGTAAAATCTAAGCATACATTTTTTATGAAGGACACAGCATAAATACTTGCAATTAGCCACTTAGGAGGAAAAAAATATTTCCATCCTACATATCAGAAAAATTGAGCAAAAATGAAAAAATTAAGTGATATGCATTTCCACTGCAGCTACAAAAGTATATAAAAAATGAAAATCTGGCAATAAAATGAGATTTTAAACTTTTCAGTCTGAAATATGATGTACAATGTTTGTGAGGAAAAAATAAGTTTAACACTTAAAATGTATTTTTCTTTCACCAGTTGAGTGATAAACAATGTTGAATAGGATTAGCTAAGAATTAACTAATTCTACTCAAATTATAACTTTAATATGTAAATGGAATATTTTCCTGTACTATTCACCATATCCATTTATTCCAACTTGGGTTTATCTGTGAATCCTATCACTTTTTCTCCTAGCTCCACCTTTTTCTCCTATCCTTTTAATTTTTTTTTGTTTTTGTTTTATTATCTATAAAGGCCTGCAATGAAACTGTATTTTTTGCTGCAGTTATTAATTTCCTGACATGCAAAAGTTTGTTAAAATAATGGGATCATCTATAAGTCAGACTAAACACAGTAAAAACTAGACACTGTCTGCACTTGCTTTTCATTTTTCCTGTTTCACATATATTTTAAGTATATAATAATAAAATATACCTTTATGCATATATACATAACATTTTTATATATTATGTATATTCCTTTTCAACCCAAGTACTTCTTATGGCAAAACATTACAAATGTGATTGAAATTGAATTGATGATTCAACTAATCAGGGAACAAACTGCAGCTAAAAATACTTTTTTCTGTTTATGATTTATTTCTAATAATATMAAAAATTGAAGGAAAGGCACATCCCTTTTTACCAGCTGGAATGGTTGGCTGACAGCTCAGCTGTGAGCTTTCCATTCCCTTTCCAAGGGAATCTTAAGAACTGTCACAAATGGGATTTGGATGTTAGCTCCACATGAGCAGTTTTCCCACTTTTATGAATCACATATTTATGCATAAGTTCTGGGTTTTCCTTTTTTATTTTTTTTAAGAAGTCTATCAGTTGTTCAGCTTCTAATTCTCAAAAGTCCAGGATTTTTGCGTTTGTCAGGATTTSCTAGACTTATTTGGAAGACTCTTAGAATCAGTATTATTTTGACATTTGGCAAAAGAAATAGCTTCATTTTTTTTTTTTAAACTGAGATATCAAGGAATTTCTCCTCTGTGGAAAATATTTTGGTTATATATTTCTCAATTTCCTTTGTCAATAATAGAGGAGTGATTATTTTCTTTTAATTTTGTCATCATCCCTCTAGAAAGTAATTTTGGACCTTGTAATGTATCATTTTCCCTCTGTAATCAACATCTCTGCAGCTCTAATTGATTCTTGGCTTTGATCTTAAAAGGCACATTGGTTCAATAATTGATTTGTTCTTTGTGTGTACTCTCTAAATATCTGTCTGGCTTTGGATGAATTTTGATAAGCATTTCAAAGAGCAAAGTTTACTTGAAGATTCTGAAATTAAAACTCTCATACCAAAAGATAAGCAAAATTGAGTTTTTAATGTATTGAAAGTGGGTGTAAAGATAAGTTTCATATAAAAAATCTGGAAGAAATAGTAGCTAGGATAGATATTTAGTACAAAATAATTTTAGTRCTTCTAATTTCAGTCACGGCAAATGAAGGCTGCATACTTGCCAGCTGTTTATAGTATATGTATTTTTATAGAACTGGTAGCTCAATTTGATAACAAGGTAAAGAAAGAGAGATGGAAGATATTTTTGCTCTTTTGAGTACTAGGAAATATATTTAAAACCRATGCAAGCAGAAAAGAGGAATTCAGACTTTTAATTCTAGGGGGTTTATTATATTTTAAATGTTTTATTACWACACAGAAGAAAACTTTATCATCCTAATAGTTGCATTTCATCTGGGCCTCAAGAAGATGATTGGGTAAAAAAATATTAAATCAATAGGAAGGAGAAAAAATTAAGAAATTAACCAGAATTATTCAAGAGCCTGAGACAATTCTAAAGTGCTTGGAAATGAGCTATGTGAGTCAGGCATGCCTGAATTGTACTCTTGCTTCTTCTTTGGTGACTGGATTCCAATAGTTAAAAAAGACAAGACAAGCAATTTCACGTACATACACACACATATATATAATCACAAATTATAAATATATTTTCATGTTTATAAATRTACATTAAATCATAGAACCATATATTCTCTCAAGTTGGAAGGGATCATAAGGGACATCCAATCCTGCTCTCTGCTCCTTGCAGGACAACCTGCAGACAAATTAAGAGAGTCATACAGATGCTGCTTTAACTTTGACAAGCCTGGTGCCATGACCACTTCTCTGGGGAGTCTGTTCCAGTGACAGATTATTCTCCCACTGAAGAACCTTTTCCTAATGTCCAATCTGAGCTTTCCCTGATGCAGCTTCATTCCCATTTCCTTCTGTCCTATCACTGGTCATCAGACACCTTCCCCTCCACTGTCCCCCACTGAGAAAGTTGTAGACTGGGACAAGGTCACSCCTTAGCCTTCTCTTTCGTAAGCTGAACAAGCCAAGTCACCTCAGACTCTCCTCTTAAGTCCTGACCTTGTCTTGGTCCTCCWTCTCTGGACACACTGATAATTTGATGTCCTTCATTCACTGGGCAGCTCAAAACTGCACACAGTACTAGTGGCTGAGACAGCACCACTGTGGAGTGGGAGAATCCTCCTCCATGCTGTGTTTGATGCACCCAAGTCACAGCTAGCCCACCCAGAAGCCAAGTGACGCTGCCAACTGACATTCAACCATCAACCACTTGCCATCAACCACTGCTCTCTAGTTTCTTGTCCTCCAGTTTTCATGAAGAAGCAACATTATGCTGTCTTCAGTGGAGAATCTGGCACTTGCTTTTGCTAGATTTCATTGATTGGTGATTTCCCAGCTCTCCAGTCTATTCAGATCTCTCTGTAAGATCTCTCTAACTTTGAGGGAGTMTACAGCTCCTCCTGATTTAGTATCACTGGCAAACTTACTAAAAAGGCATTCCACTCCTGCATAAAAATAGTTTTWAAAAAAATTACAAATCACTGGCCCTAAAATTGAACCCTGGTGAAGTCCATTAGTGATTGGCTGCCAGCCTGATCTACTTTCATTTGCTATAGCTCTTTTAGCCCGGCTGTTCAGTCAATTGCTCCTCCAGTATATTAAGGACTTGTCTAGTTGTATGCTGAACATTTTGCATAGAAGAATTTAGCAAGTTACTGGAGGTTTCCAGCATATAAATAGTTATATACATACATACATACATACATACATACATACATACATACATACATACATATATATGTATACACACACACACACATATATATATACATATATATACAAAGACTTACTGGGAATCTCTTCTTTTTAAAGATAATTAGATTTTCCGGCTTATTTTATGAATTTGTGATGATTTTTTTACTACTTATGCTTACTTTAAGTTATAAGCTCAGATAAGTTTGCACTGGAACAGTTCATTCATATTTTCCCAGATAAACTAAAGCAAATTTTGACCAGAAGAGGAGAAATACATTTTGGGATGACATCAGGGTTTTGCTCAGTACTGAGATTAAAATGAAAACTCTAGAAGTCTTTTTTTATATATTGTGTGTAGTCCATCTGTTAAGACTTTTCTTGTTGAAAAACTATGGTTTCCATTTGGATCTCTCTGTAACTGTTCTGAGCAAGTTAAAGTAGGCAGCAGTTTAGCTTGGTAAGTGTCCTAGAAGTGGCAAAATGGCCTTGGTCCCCTATTGACTATTCTGTCCAGCAGAGCCTCATAAAGCCAGATTTGTTGCTGAAGGAAATGTTGGACAGTCACATTGAGCAGTAGGTAATCCTGGGGCCACAGCCAGCAGGATTAATTGTGTCTCCCAGCTAAAACTGCCCCAGGAGCTACAGAATTATAGCTCTCCATCCCTTCTGCTGATCCCTGGAGCAATGCACTTAAAACGTGCCATTGCTGCTGAAAATTTATGCCAGATCCGAGTCTCTCTTCTATGACAGAATAATGTAGCAAGGGATTCAGAAATTTATCCTCTAAAAATAGTGCCCTAATGAAATTTGCATGAAATATTCTGGCTTGTCTGAACAAGGTTGTTGGATAGAAGGGAAGTGTCACCAAACTTTAATAGAAACAAAAAACTTCTCTGATGCAATAATTTCATAAAAGTTAAGATGTGTGAATCATTCCTACATTGTATACTTCAAAATAAGTAACTTCAGTATCATTCCTTTTCTTGGTATCTTGCAATTGATACAGGAATTTCCCAGTGAAGCTATACATTGAATATTTGATATCTTCCAGCATTAGGCTCACAGCATCAATCCACTCCTTCAAAGTTAATGGGTAACTACTTACAAATTCACTGCAGTGAAATTTGTCTTAGATTCATATAAATGCACTTTGAGTTGTAAGAACATGTATGTTATTATCAAATAACCTAATTGTTTTATTAACTTTAGTATTATCCTAGTTCGAATACCAAAGCAATCTTTAGTATATTGTAYGTCTGTTAAATGTTATGTTAGTTCAGGAACCAGATAAATGCCTTCAGGATTTTGGTAGGTTATATGTTATCGAAATATATGCTTAATTGCAAKATTAAGTACTGACTTAAGTATAATTTATTTCTCAGAGAATTAGTACTTATTTCTAATGATAGGGATCATTGGTTGGAGACAGAAATTACAGGAACTCACCAACGTTAATCAACAAACAGCAGTTAGTTTATTATGGCCACCATTTTTATAGGGGTTTTGAATTTCCTGGTCTTGCATAGCTGATTGGTTGGGATCTCTGCACTGCCCACATCTCTGGCCAGTGATGTTTCTGTATCCAGGGTTGAACAGAGTTGGCTGAGGTCCTTGTTTGAGTTTATATCCCTCCTATCATTGCTCACCTCGGGACTTGTCTTATTTCTAGGCTGGTCAAGTTTGGAGGTTTGATATGGCCAAATTTATCTGGTAGCTACAGATCAAGCTGCACTGTGACACTTATTCTATGCCTCCAAGCAATCTGGATGACCAGAACGTGGGTTACGAATGCATGACTCAGAATGTCTCTGCAACACATGCATAATGGCTATGCCATGCATGTTTTATATATAGAATAATAGAATCTGTTAGGTTGACCAAGATCTTTAAGACCATAGAATACAACCTCTAACCCAACACTGCCAAGTACACCACCAAACCATGTTCCTAAGTGCCTCATCTACGTGTCTTTTAAACATCTCCAGGTAATTCAACCACTTCYCTGGGCAGTCTGCTTCTGTGACGGATAACCCGTTTGGTGAAGTCCTCATAAAATCCAATCTAAACCTCTCCTGACACAAGCRAAGGTTGGCTTGTCATGTCTTCATCCTTTGCTCCTCACTGCAACAAATAAAGGATGGAAATTTTCCATAACCATCCTTTTGTTGCAAATATATTAAAAGAAACCATTTTTATTGGGTTTTGGAGTTTTTTTGGTTTTGTTTTGATTTTTTTTTCCAGCAGCAATCGTATTAAGTTCCTGTTGGTCTTTGGTCCTTCTGATTTTCTCCCTACAGAATCTCATATCTTTGTAGTCCTTCTGAGTGGCTTTCCCTTTCTTCCAATGGTCATGAACTCTCCTTTTTTTCCTGAGTTTCAGACAAAGCTCTCAGCTTCGTCTTCTTCCCCATCATTTCAACTTTCAATACATGAGAATTGTCTGCTTCTGCACATTTAAGAATTCCTTCTTGAAAAATTTCCAGTCTTTCTGGACTCCTTTGCTCCATCAGGACTGGCTYCCAAGGCACTCTCTCAGCCAGGGTCCTAATCAGGCCAAAGTCTACCCTCCAGAAGTCCACATTAGTTCTCCTTATTCCCCTCTTTGCTTCCCCAAGGATTGAAAACTATCATTTTATTATCTCTATGCTCAAGGTGGCCTCCAGCCACCAACAAATCCTCTGTTTGCAAACAGCAGGTCCATATTAGGAAAATGCTTTCTCTACAGAGGTTGCATTTGGTCTGTACAGGTTGAGAGCACTTGTCTGGAATTTCAACATACCAATTTGGTAGATTCCAAGCAGATTTTGAACAACTTTGGCAAAATACTCAAATTTCTCTCTTTCCAACATGAAGAGAAAATGGCCAGCAGGGGTAAAGACTAAACAAATGCAAATCTCATTATTAGATGGGTTATGATCCTGTTCTATTTGGGACTTTCTAAGTGCAATACCTAGGGAGAACAATTTCACCCCTTATTTTCTGCGTCTTTTCTTTTGATGTGTTGTAATTCAGTGGGGTTTTGTCCACACATTTTACTTTTTAGAATATCAAAGCATGTTTTAAATTTGAAGTTACTGAAAGTTAAGGTACTTTGACAGCTTGAAGCTTGACCTTATATGTAGGCAAACAAATAAAGCTGCTTTTCACTTTCTCATGTTTAACACCATAGATGCATAAAATACGCACTGCCACTGAGAATTGTTCTGAAGCAGTGTTTGCTCTGTCAAAGCTTAGCATCAGAAAGTTGATATAAARAATATTCTTCTACCTTGGAATATTCAGTTCTTTGAGAAAAGATTGTACCTCACCCTATCTCAAAACACATTAGAGATAAAGGCTTTTAATGATCATTGATAGAATATCTCGATGAGAACAGATTATTGTATTGCTTATAATAGTATATTCCTGTATGCATTGAAAATTTTTGATAAGGCAATTTATGATATCTGAACCTGCTTTTTTTTAAGATGCAGTAAATCTTATTTTTCAAAAAGGACTTAGACTAGTTGGTTTAAAGTAAGAAGTCATTAAGAGTGACAAAGTATGCTATAAAAAAGTAAGAACTGTCCTGCGTGAATTTAAAAATAAGTCAGTTAAGAGCATTCCTCTTCTCAGCATGTCACTGACTTCATATGACCCATTAATTCTGGGTACCACAAACACAACTAGAATAAAGTATGGCAATCTGAGCAAAATCAAAATTCAATTGCCTTCAGTAATATAGGATATAAGCTAATTGCTGTCAAATTGTTGCATATATAGCAACTGAGAAGCAGAATCCCCCGAATTAGAAAAGTGACAGAATGGGTATTTGATTGCTTTTATTACTGTAAACTTAATTCTCTTTCTGTAAATACTCATGGGTTTCATCCACTATAAATAAACCTACTTTTCAACATGATTTTGCTGCTAGATAGCAACTAAAACATGGTCTTGCCAAGTCCTTTGACTTCAAGATGCATTTTGTTGCATTTGATGTTTTTTTCCTTAAGCGTCAGTTCCTGAAGATTGCTCAGCAACCTTAGCTTTCAGTATGAAAAATATGAACACTTAGATTTCATAGTTGTAGAGGGAAAGCTTGAAAATGAGAAGATGTCCTAGGTTGCAACGTAAGATGTGCCCAAAGTATGTATTCTATTACCATCTTCATGGGTTGTTGGAGCCAGGTGGGGCAGTGTTTTCCTTGCCTCCTCCTTCTGGACTATCTTCTGTTAATGGCCCATCAATGCCCTGGCCAATGACTCACAGGTAACTCCCTTTGAGAGCTATCTCTGCTTAATGGGCAATCAAGGATCCATTGTATGACTCATAGAATGACATCAGCCCATTGTGAGATGCTCTGCCCACTGGGGAGGAGTCAAGCATTCCCACCGGGATATAATCTGGAGTTTGGGACAGCAAAGCCCACRACTGTATTCCCAGAAGACAGGAGCTGCCAAATCTTTCTATGGGATCACTGCTTCAACAAGACTGCTTCATTTGGACTGCTACTACCACCAACATGAACAGGGTTGTATTCTGACTCTGGCAAGGATCTTTTCTTTTGTTCCTTTTACTACTACATTTATTGTATTGTTTTCCTATTAAATTGTATATCTGACTTAGAGTTTCTCACTGGTTTTGCTTTCAAACCAGTAYAGAARACTAAGGCTTATAAACCACTGTTTAACAAAAAATAATCTAAAATACATTATTTTTTTAAATCTCATTTAAATTAGACTCATTACTTCAGGTTGGGTTGGAAGGGGAGGAAAAAATGAAGTATGGTTTTGAATGTAAGAGGTTTATAACGCTGAAAATATAGGCACAATTTTAAAAGCTTCATACTCAGCTTTCTTCCCTGATGTTTCTGATACCTTGCTCATATACTCACTGTTTTTGAAGTGATTTTCAACAGCAAAAAAAAATCTTGGCAAAAGCATAATGGATTTTTGCTTGCAGAAAGCTTTAACTGTGGAAGAATYGCTTTCTAAAATATTTCTAATGGCTTAAACAGAATTTAAGAGCTTTCTGCATAAAACCTTTCTGCTTTCTGCATAAGAAAGCCCTGGTGAGGACTTAGCTGGAGCACTGTGTCCARTTCTGGGCTCCTCACTACAAGAGAGAGATGGGGCTCCCAGGGAGGGTCCAGTAGGAGGTCAAAGATGATGTGGGAACAGGAGCACCTCACTTATGAGAAAAGGCTGAGGGAGCTTGTAGCAATGTATTTGCATGAGTTAAGTTATTCTTTGTACCATCCAAACTCCTTGTGATCTTATCAGAACACCTGCAGTTTTGTTTTTCAAGCCTCAGAAATCCATCAAGGCCACAGAGAAAAACAGGACTAAAATAAGACTAAGAGGCTTGGGAAACTGACCATCAAGAATGCAAACTTCAGATAACAGTGGGCTCGGCATGGAAATGAATTCTGGCCAATTAGATGCCCTAAGGGGTGYGTGCCAGCCTCATGGACAGGATCCAATCAAATAATGTGTGTGTGTGTCTATGCAATGCAAAAATCTATAACTGTCGCTTATTGTAAACAATAAATGGCTTCTGCRAAACCATATTGGTTTGGTGTACAGAGGTCCATTTCTCCTGCAGGAGCTAGGCCTGTTTAGCCTTGAAAAGAGATAACTGAGAGGGGATCATATTGATAAATATCTGAAGGGARGGTGTCTAGAGGATACAACCAAACTCTTCTCAGTAGTGCTGAGTAACAGGAGAAGAGGCAATGGCAGAAACTGGAACACAGGAAGTTCCACCTGAACATGAGGAAGAACTTATTTACTGTTGGGGTGACTGAGCTCTGGAACACATTGCCCAGAAAGATTGTGAAGTCTCCATCTCTGGAGAGATCCAAAAGATATCTGGACTCAATCATGAGTAACATGGTTGAGCAGGGATGTTGGACTAGATGACCTCCATTGATCCCTTTCAACCATTCTGTGGATCTGTGAAAATCACTGAGCTTGAGTTCTAAAGCAGAAAAACGCCATTCTTTTTCTTAACACCCATTCTAAAATGAATGTCTATGCTGGAGTATAAGAAGGGTTACAGCACATTGAGTAACAAAGGGATAAAAGGCATAGCTTTCCCTTTTACTTACCTTGGTTGTTCATATTAAATGCAGTGCTCATGAAAGCCCCAGATTTTCCCATGGTGAGTTCAGACTTTACTATTTATTGAAGTTCTGAAAAGTGCAAAGCAGTGGCGCTGAGGATGCTCAGTTACATTGATTGGTATTTTGCCTTTTAAGCAATAAAGATCAGTAAGGTAAGCTTTTCCATATTACTTTCCATTTCTCCAAGCGGGAACTTTCAACTTTTGATTAGAAAAGGCCATTCTGGAATGATTTTACATACAATATCTCTTTCTTCTCTTGTTCATTATTCTTGTCTGCCAGCAGGTGTTCTGTGACAATCTAGTCTTGGCTATTGAAGATGAACAGTATTTGTGTTAGAAATGAAGCTTAGTGTAGCATTACATTTTATATACTTTTTGCTGTCAATGAAATCATGAAAACATGAAACAGACAAATAACTATTAAAAAAACTGCAACAGCCAGAAGTTGTTTAATGCTTTCAGAAAGTTCTTACAAAGCAAAACTTTTTCAACATGTTCATTTCTATGAAAAAAAACAAAGCCACAAAACCCTTAAAGAAACAAACAAGAAAACAGCACGCTGGGACACAAAAAAAAGAGGAAACAGTACTCTGTCAAAAATCTGGCTAGACAGACCACAGCTCTGGGTTGTTCTTCTTTTGGATCATGTTGAGAGCTATTCCAAGGCCCTKCCCAGTTGCTTATTTTCAATATGATTCAATACTCTGGACATTAATAAGCACTGTAAAAATATTGACAAAGCACCCCAGCTATTTAAATGCAATGTTCATCAGAGATATTATTAACTTTGTTTGATATATTCCATTTTAGAATATTACAGTGATTCTGCATATTAATTGTGAGCAATGGCTGCCATATCTTGGATGACTTCTCACTATGTATTTGCTACACTCTAACCCCATATTGAAGGTAGTGATCAAATTCATAAGAAGATAAGCAATAAATTTTACTATAATTTCTAAATCACAAAACTGTTCAGGAAATTGGGCCAAATCTGAAAGCCCAGAGAGGCAATGCTGCATGCCCCCAGGCAGCTACTTGCAGGGTTGAGTATATATTGCCAGTAGGTGCACAGACAGAGCACCACATACAACATATTTACATATAGGATTGGAGAATCACTGAATGTTTTGGATTTGAAAGGGCCTCTAAAGATCACCTGGGTCCAATCTCTCTGACTTGGGCAAGGACATCTTTCACCGAATCAGACTGCTTAAAGCCTTGTCCTACCTAGTCTTGAGCACTTCTTGTGATGGCGCATCCACAGTTTCCCTGGGTAACCTGTCCCAGTGCCTCAACACACTCACAGTAAAGAATTTCTTCTTATATCTAATCTAAATCTATTTTTTTTTCTGTTAAACACCACTGCCTCTCATCCTAGAGGCCTTGGTAAAACATCTCTCTCCATAATTCTTATAAGTCCCCTTTAAGTATTGACAGGCTACAGCCTCTCATCTCTCAGACTTTTCTTATAAGAGAGGTGTTTCAGTCCTCTGATCACCTTCATGATCCTATTCTGGAATTGCTCCAGTAGGTCCCTGTTGTCCTGAGGATGCCAGAGCTGGATGCCATACTCCAAATGGGGCCTCATGAGAGAAAAGAGAGGAATCTCCTTCACACTGCTGGCCATGCTTCCTTTTGCACAGCCCAGGGTACATTGGCTGCAACAAACCAGATTCAAGGACTGAAAATGTACCCAGAAGTATAAACTGGAAAAAGAACAAGATCAAAAATGAATGTTTGATCATTTGTCTCTGTCTTGGTTTGGAAAGACAGGTGTCTGCCAGGGAAAGCCAGAGCCTCCCTTGGAATTGAGAAAGGAAAACCCCTCCCTCCAAATTCTTAGAATTTTGAAATTAAGAGGCTCTCAGGCAAAGGTATAGGAATAGGAGCAATGGTTCTTTACTAGGAAAATTAAAATGAAATGCAATAGTACAAAAACAAACAAACAAACAAAAAAACACTGACAGTTAGAATACAACCTGACACCCTGTTGGTCAGGGTATTGGTAGCAGTCCAATTAAAATGGTGGCTGCAGTCCTCCTGGAGTGACAGATGTACTTCAGTTGAAGCAATGATCCTGTACAAAGGTGTAGTTTTCTTCTGAAGATCCAGTGGTAGTGTAGATGGGTCCACTCTTCTGGGAATCCAGTGGAAAACACGCTGCTCTGGTGTTCTGAATCACAGATTTTTATCCAGGTAGGAATGCTTGCCTCCTCCCCTTGGGTGGAGCATCTCACAATRGGATGATGTAATTTTATCAGTCATGCAGTGAGACTCAATGGCCCAGTAACAGAAGATATCCCCCTGGAGGGASGATGGGTCATGGAAGAGATAAAGATATGGGCCAGCTGTTAAAACCAGGCAGCCCATTAACAAACAGAATATACCCCCCAGAGTTATAAAGAATAGAAGAGATAAAGAAGCACTGCCCCACCTGGTTTTAACACATGGTAATAGAATACACACTTTTGGTTACATCTTGCATTGCAACCTAAGACAGTCACCTTGTATAATGTTTCAGTTTCCTCCTATCTGTATACTATACACTGGTTAATAAATCAGTTAGTTTAATAATGTGAAAAAATTCAAAAAGCTTTTGTGTATTCACAACAAAAAGAAAACTATTTACCCTAAAAACCTTTGAACAGTGGTTTGCCTTTAATTGGACGAGTTTATCTTTGTTTTGCTTGAACATTATTTTTCTTCAATTCTCTTATGAGTTTTCTTCAAATTTAGCATACCTTAGCATTTAGGTGACTGGAGCTGTATAACATTTCTCTTTGGGAATGACATTTTGTATGGTAAAGTTTACTAAATACATTACTATATATACTGATGGATGAATTTAAATAAACTCTAGCAATATAGTCAAGGGATACATTGCTTATTAATCTAAGTGAAAAACAAGCTCACAGTGAAAATGGCTTTAGTTGCTTTTTTCTGGGAAGTGAATGATTGATTCACTGAATATGGGCAGCTGTGGGGAAAAGAACAGCATCTCTCCAGAAATTATGTCAAAATGTGTCATATAAGAACTCAAGGATGAGAAGGAATTTTTGATGTTTTGACATGTAAACCCAGGGTACCTTAGTTCTATGTTAGTTATGTTAAAATAAAATAATTATAAATATATGTGTGTGTTTGTGTGTGTGTACAGAGAGGATATATCCAGACACTAAAATCTGAAAACTGTTAGGGAGGTGGGAGAGAAATTCTGCTCTTSAATTCAGGCCTGTGCTCTATGTTTTATGGTGAGAGTGATAAGGGCATTTGCACATTGTTCAGGCCGATACACGTTTCCAGAAAATCCCCAAAGAATCTACTTAATCTCTTAGGAATTTTACTTTTTCCACACAAAATATTCTGTGCATTCAAGCATTGCTATTTATGTGTACAATAAACTTTGCAACTTTGTAGGGCCCACCTAGTTTCATGTACCCTACCTCCTGCAGGCAGGGATAATTGCCTACTTTCTTTTGTGACTTTCTTCACTGCTGTCTGGGTGGTCAGATTGGAAAGGTATTAATTGCCAGCTCAGAGTGGCATGKCTGTCATGTTTTCACTCTAATGTCTGGAGGGAGACTCCATTCCAGAAGTTCTCCCAGGGATAACTCCCTTACTTATCCAATAAAATATTATTGTCTCCCAGTTTGTATTCCAGCAATGCAGCTAAATCTTTCAAAAAAACCTAGCTATGTTGAGGTAACCTAGGAAATAGACAATTTCTAGAGAATAATAATAAGAATAACTATGTGCTGAGATGTAGAAGGGGTTTGGAAGATACTTAACATTTTTCCCCCGAGGCATTTCAGATGACTGATTGAAAGAATTGCAGAATTGGGGCTACAATGACTTTACCTCTATCATTCATCAAACATAACATTGTAAGGCACAAAGCCTAAATTGGATTATTTTAGTAATTTTTCTTTTATTCTTTACTATCTATTCTGTGGTAGCACTTGACAGTCACCAAACACACACTTGGGAGCTGCTAGAAGGCAAAACACTTTGAAAAAGAAACAGCAGATGAATCTTCCTCCATGAGAGTGCAAGGAGTTTAACAGTTTGGCAATTTATCCTTCATGAAGCTGCACCTTCACACAGTAAGCATTTGTTGTTTTTGTAGAAGACAAAGTACAACAGTTAAGGAACTGAGGCACATATTGTCTCGCTGATTGAGGAAACATTTTAGGGAAAGTTTCTGTCAGAAACTATCAGAAACTAACCCACTAGCTTCCTGAAATTAAGTTATTATTACAGTCTCAMGAGCATGGGATATTTTAAAGCAACTTCTTCTAAAGCAGAAAAATCATCAGATTTCACACCATKGAAAGTAACATTAATGAGTAAACATCTAAAATTTTTCAAAAGTAATTTTTATGTTGGAATGTTCAAAAGATAGGTGGCATGACAACTGTGCTCATGGCTTTCCTTTAGGAGATTTTTTTATATAGATCCACCAACCGATCAGTACTTCTCAAGGTGATGAATAYGCTAAGTCTGAAATAAATCTAAAGTGAGTGTAAATGAGCAAAAAGAATGGTTTCCATATTTTACAGTAAAACCACAAATATCGTCATTCTTGTGAGGAAGTTTCTTTTAATTTTCCACAGCTTAGGAAAAATACACTGTTCAGACAGTGAGCTGACATTTAATCTGGCACTTTCAATTATTTTCTATGTAATTAAATTTAAATCAAATAAACAGTTACACTTGAATCATATTACTATGTAAATATATATTTTTAATCATGGACACACAATGTATTTTCAACAAATTAACATAACAAGATGAAAATTTTATCAACATATAAATAAATAACATGATGGTAATCAAAACTAGTTTCTTTCCTGGATATAGCAGATGAAGTAGAAATGTTATGTTTCTCCATACTGGGATTACTTTTTATACTGGAAACAGATATTCTGAGGATTAATTGAAGAAATAATGTTTTGAAATAGAAATGTCTGGAGAAAGTGATAAAGGAATAAAGTATCAATACAAATATTTTCTTCTTGTTCACAACTGAAAATATAACCTGCAGTGGAACAATGTGGTATGATTTCAGCGTGAACACTAAATTAATAAGCAATAAAAAAAAACTTTCCCCACCAGTAAATTCTTTGAAATGCTACCTCTAACACAAGCATAGGATTAAGAACACAGTGCTTGAAGTCAAGTGATGCATGTTGTAATAAACCTGTAAAAAATAATAAACYTGTAATAAACCTGTAAAAAAATTTCCTTCTTCAGGAATGGAAAAAAAAATTATATATATACACATATATATATATTTAAAGCCTGTAAATGTACATGAGAAATATATGTTGTGAGTGAAATTCCTTGTGTAGGGAATCAAAATTCAGAGAGGACTGATAGAAATATTTGATAATGMAGAGAAAACTTATGTTGGGACAAAACCGAGCTTTCAATTTGCTACAGGTTTATGCAGCTTTACCTTAAGCCATTAGTGTTTTGGCTGGGTCATGGGGAGGAGGAAAAAACATTTTCCTTGCTCTTTTTTTCCTCATTGTTCCTCCTCCCTTGGGGAAATTAATCCAAATGAGAAGAATTTTTTTCTGTGGCTTCCTTGCTACTACTGATCCTCAGCACTACATATAATGCTTTGACGGAAAAGAAATGGCATCTAATTACAAATCTGGGGTTTGGCATGAAATTTGGTATTCAGTATTTATCAGTTCTCCATYAGAGAGAAATGTATCTATTATAAAACTTGCTAAATTGAGGCACAGTGTTGCTTTTTAGGGCCCAGACCAGAAATCAAAAATGGATATTTCCCTGTGATAGTAACTACTTCAGATCAGTAAGTACAACTGCTAGAAATTGAAGAGCTAGTATAAATGCACTGTCTGAAACAGGAGTACTTAATTTGATTTCAGGTTCATCCCACGATGATGAGAAGTTAATTTACTAGGGCCTCAGGCAAGACCTGCATGCTAAGGATTCTTAGAAAAATGAGTCCCAATCCTGGATTTACAATGATTTATTACTGATTTCAAAGCTGATCCCAATGACCAGTGAACAATGAGTCAGCATATTGATGGCTTTTTTGACAAGAGAATTCTTGCCAGGAATCTGATCTACTGGCAATATAGGACTACAGACAGATTAAAGCAGCCATTTGGGAATGTTCACATTACTGTTCTAGAGACTGACCAACCAATGGTTGATTTTGGAAGCTTTCAAAGCCTTCAAATGGAAAATCTCAAAAAGCAAAAAACTAACCAAACTGGCTTGGTGAATGAGTCTGATAGTTCATTTAGAAAAAAAAACTAGGAATGCTGAAGCAGTTTTTTCTCTTCAGGAGCAGTCTGGCAGAAATCTAAGTTTTAGTAGAAGCAGTCAGTCTGATTCTTTTTGTAGATATCATCTCTGATTTCCTTAACAAGAGTAGCCCTTAAGTATTAGGGATACAGAAAGCCAAGCACGAAGACGTTCTTCACTAAAGCAGATATTTTCTTTCATACATTTGGAATTGATAGATGTCATTAACTCACAATAAAGCAACAAAAGGTTTTGAGTTTAATTTACAGGGCCAAAAACACACGGCATCCAAAGGGACAGGCTTTTAGCTTGCACTTGAGAAGAAAGACTAATATGTGGCATACAGCATAAAAAGAGTCTGCTATTGCCTCCTTACGGGTGCATGGTGCTTAACCTAGGTCTTGCGCCACTGCAAAAGAAAAATATGATTGAACTACAGCCATATATAAAAAAAAAAAAGAAACTTTTTTTGCAGAGACAATAGGTAAGAAAATACACTGGATCATGAACTAATAATCATAGGGAATGGTATCACTTCTAGCAGGTAAGTAGGAAAGGGCGGTTGGGGCACACAAAGCTCAAACTAAATGCAAGGTCTTTAATATGCTGCAGGATGTTAAGCCACATTTGGTGCTCCACTCAGGCTGCACCTTGAGGGAGTGCTTAAAAGTGTGGAGCTGACAGCAGATTCGATGAGTGGATGTTGTGAACATATCTTAAAAACTTGCCTGGAGTGAGCTTAAGAGTTTTCATTTTAGAGCTACTTTGAAGGAAGGCAAATCAGACTAATGCTTGTCATTTATCTGCTATGAAATGCTTTCTTACTCTTCTTAGCCAGGTGATCACTTTGGATAAGTAAATTTAATTGGCTAAGAGAAAATCAAAAAATCTCTCTTGCTGTTTGTCCTTTTTTTAGCAACTTTATGGTAGCTTGTCATAAGCTTAGGATTTTCCATGGCAAAGGACTTTGGTTGTATATTGAGCTTTCATTTAGTTTGAAATGAGTCAGACACAAACTATCTTTAGTAGTGTGGCCCGTGTTTTTACTTATAATTTATGTATTTTAATAGATATTAATACAAAATGCATATTCCAGTCTTATAAGTACACGCAATGTACTAACTTATTATGAACTTGAGATTTCCCTCTTACAGTCTTTCCTGTGTTATGGAGTGTCATTAAAACTTTAGAAATTAATGATGTGATCTAACTACTGTTTTGGTTTTTTTCCTGGACATAAACAGAACATACTCATAATCACAGATAAGAGATAAGAGAACAGGTCTTACTTTCTAAATGATGCAGTCATTAATAATTTTGTCTTTCAGTGCTGTGTTTCACTGCTTTCATTCCAAGCTGCATTTGTGAGTTCATAATGTGAATACTAAAGAACTTTGTATTATACACAACCCTTCTTTTGTGCCTTCAGTCAAAAAAAAGAGAAGTAATCTGTTTTTCTTCTGGTATTTTAAAATACACCATTACATATGCCCGCAAAGACATTGCAAGATTTAAATTTTGCTCTGTATTGTGAGAGTACAAGTATAAAATATAGGTACACTTTTAAGAAAAAAGTCCCCACGCGTAGCATTTCAGTTTCTTAGAAAATATCAGCAATGTAATCTATGTAATGTGTGCTTAAGAACTCTTCAGCTAACTACTTTGTGCATTTTTCTGCCCTTTCTTTCTTCCCCTAGACTGATGGTTTTCCACTAATCACAAAACATACTCCTCTTTTCTTACTTCTGTAGGAGTCAGTGACAGCTGCTCAGCATTGAACCCATGACAAGAATGAAAATAAACTCTATCTGGAAATAGATAATCTCCACTACCCTTTATCTTAATTGCCCTTTTTGGGTCGAATATGTTGGTCTTTTCAAACACAATTGCTAATATTTTCATTCTGAGGAGAAAATAAAATACTGTCTAATACTATAATAGCTATTGCTGATAATTATAAATGTTACTGCACAAATGAAGAGCTACAGAGGAGAAGGGTCTTCAGTGTTCTGAGTCAGAGTGTCCTTCAAGGTTGTGTTAGGACCTGCCACTGAAGATGAGGATTATTGAGGTTCTGGTTAATAGATCCCTTAGGGCAGATTAGAGTAGAACAAAACCAGTGAGGTTTTTTTTTTATTACTACATATATGCAGGATTTATTTTAGAAAAATTTGGTTGCAATGGAAAAGAGGTTTGTAGTTGTTTTAGTTATTCTCTACATAAAAGTATAAAGATGTTACCTAAGAAAATATATAAGGAAAAGAAAGAAAGAGAGAAAGAAAGGATAACATTAGCCAGCAGGAAGGAAAGATATCACGTGGATCAAGCAAGGAGACTTGATTGTTGCAATTTCAGTGTCCATTGGCCTAAGTGATGGTTGCAGTCTTGACCTGTCAGAGGTGGGGGAAGTACATGAAACATAGGCTTCAGTTGGTTATTATATGTTCAAGTTCAGGTGCTAATGCCTAGATGTCTTCTCTGGGAAGTGGAGAGGAGCTCTACACTGTCTGGTGTAACACTGTGGATCACGTGCAGTCTTCTGCGAGGTGAGAGGCCCAGAAATGAGTGTCTGGGGAGGCATTTCAGGAGTCTTTGATGGGTTATGACACCTATGGCAGGACAGCTGCCTCTTATATGAGAGACAGTTGCGCCTCATGGGAAGGGATGAATGCCTTCAGGCCTGCATGTGACTGTCCTCATGAATATGAAAGACCTGATACCTTTGTCAGGGAGGGAGCCAGCTGTGTAAGGGAGGACACTGGCAAAATAAAAAACAGTGTCCCACCTAGCAGGATCTGATCATTGGTCTTTTCACTTATCTGGCTCAAAACCTATCCTGTTGCTAAAAAAGGTTTGACTTGGTCATCCTCTAGGGATAAGTGCTCACCCCTTCTACATCTGTGCTCTTCTTATGCAGATCAGAAGATGTTTCTATACAAAAACAACCAGCTTCTCAAGGCAGGCATGAAAAGAGCTTAGATGTTTTTCCTTGAAGTGTAATTTTGAAATGTTTTTCTTTGACCACTTATGGGAGAAGAGGGAGGGGGAGAAACTCTGCTTTTCCTGCAAGAAAATAATAAACTATCTCCCATCACTGTAACATTCTGGGTATTTTTATATAAATTCCAGATTTTAAAAGATTCTAAATATATGATCCAAGAATAAAGTTGGAAGTTTTCAGAGCAAATTATCTTAGCAAAATTCTTCAGAGCGTAACATCCATTTCTCATTTCACTTGGCATTTCTTTCACCTTTTTTCCTCAAAAGGATACAAGTGAGGAATAAAAAGAAATAGCCCTGAGTTGAAAATTAACCCTATTGTTTTTGAGTTGCTTCCAGACATTCAACTGCTTTCTCACAGGAAGAGCAACACCCTCTCCTCATCATATCATCCTTTCCTTCCTACCCTTTGTATCCCTTCATTGCACAAGTGCAGTTATAAARTTGTTAAAGCAGACACTAACACTAGAAATCCTGGGACTGATTTGCAGAGCCCTACTCATTGTTGGCTGCTGGACTTTGAACCACTGATCACAACCCTTCCAATGCTGTAGAGCAGCAATCTCTCATTCATTATCCATTTATCCAGCCCACATTACATGAATTTGGAGATAGACACTACAGAAGAATAAATGTGGCAAAGGCCTTGCTCAGTCAAAGAATACAGCATGCATATYCCCTCCCTTATCCAAAAAATCAGTTGTCATCTTGCAGAGAGCAAGGATGTTGGTCACCCATGGCTTCTTCTTGCTAAACTTATGCTATATCTATCACTTGTTTGTTTGTTTGTTTCTAACAGGATTTGCTTCATAACTTTTCCAGGGACTGAGATGAGGCTGACTGGCCCATAGTTTGTTAAATTCCTCTTCTTGCTTTACCCTTCCTGAAAACGGGTGTGAGGTCTGCCCTTCTTCAGTCATCAGGAACATCCCCAATTCCTATGACTTTACAAAGGACGTAGAGAGTAGCCAGCACCCTCCGGAGCCCTCAGGTACATATGGACTATTGTATGTACAGTACAAGTGGATTAAGTGGTCCCTAGTTGTGGGTAATGTTTCAATACTTGAGGACAATTGAATGACAATGAGGACCATTGAAAACTGAGGCACAGAAGGTTTTAAGAACCTGTGGCTGTCACAGACATGACCCATAAGGGTTATCCTATCTGTGACCATGGGTTTCTCTGGATTCTTTAGTACACAAAGTCACAGAAGCCTGTGTTTCTGAGAATTTCTTTATTAGAAATTTCTATGAAGTACTTTTTTACTATAAGTAAAAACCTTCCCACATTTATACAATACTAACACTAGTAAATATAGATTTCAAGTCACTACAACGCTATCACTAGGAGAGCAAGTATCTATTACAAGAGTTAAATAAATATAAATATATGTATATTTCAAGTAAATTCATAATTCCAACTAGTGCAGTAACTTATGAAACTTATGAACTATACTTATGAACCCTTATCTGGGAAAGCACCAATATATATATATTATCTGAAGTATTACTGGTACAACAYTGACTAAACCATTCCAAGGAATGGGACAAATCAATGATGGARAAGCTTCCCACTTCAAAGATGATTGGTGTTACAGAATACAAAGTAAGCTGGATGTCCCTAGCAAGGTCTGGTGTGACCAGGAGATTGTGGGAACAGAAGTGCTTTCAGAGAAGATCATTTTAAGTAGGAGGAAATTACTCTTTGTAGGCACATAGGTAGGCATAGGACTATTCTTTCTGGAACAGTTGTTGCTGACTTTGTTATCCTGCACTCATCAAGGTGCCTTTGTCCTGACAACTCCTCTCTTCAAAGGAAGATTTGACCGAGTGTCTCAGAGATGTCACAAAGTTTAGGTTTATGGTAGGGGTTAGGATTAGGTTTTGTGTTAGGTTTAGGGTTGGGGTTAGGGTTAGGTTTTGTGTTAGGTTTAGGGTTGGGGTTAGGGTTAGGTTTTCTGTTAGGTTTAGTTTTTGGGTTAGGTTTAGGGTTATCATTAGGGTTAGGCGTAGTATTAATCTTAGGTTTAGAGTTAGGTTTAGGATTAACCTTAGTGTTTTGGTTAGGGTTTGGGTTAGGTTTTGGTTTAAGGTTAGATTTAGGGTTGGTTTCAGTTTTAGGGTTTGGGTTAGGATTAAGTTTAGGGTTTTGATTAGAGTTGGTCCTAGGGTTTGGGTTAGGGTTAGTGTCAGGGTTTTGGTTTGGGTTACATTTAGGTTTAGTGCAAGCGTTAGGGTTAGGATTAGTTTTTGTGTTAGGTTCAGTTTTGGCTTTAAGCTTAGGGTTAGTGTTAGAGTTTGGGTTAGGTTTAGGCTTGGGCTTAGGGTTACGGTTAGGCTTGGCTTTAAGTTTATGGCCCCTCATTAGTTTTAGGTTTGGTGTTAGGGTTTGGGTTAGTCTTAGGATGAAGCTTAGGCTTCTGGTCATGTTTTATAGTATTAGTCTTTTCTGTTTCCTATTTGAGCAATTTAGCCATTTAATTCTTGTTTCTGGTTACATGAGCTATTTTAATTAGAAAGTAATTGATTATATATTGTATATACTGTTCAGTTCTAATTAATATCGACGTATTATGTGGTGCATTGTTCCAATACATCTTTTGTTACAGTGTCTATATGTTCTTATACTGTATTCGTAGCAATGAATGGTAGTTCCTTGATGCCTTTTGGTTTCTTCAGGAAACATGGAGTTAGGATTCTAGGAAGTTGTACAGTAGGAAAATTATTGGAAGGAAATATCTGAACTTCTTCTAACAAGATAAGTCACTGTATAAAAATCACAAGCAAGCAAGCATGCAAGCAAACAGACAAATGAAAAAAACAAACACAAACCACTGAAATTTTCCATGTGTTTCTTTTAGTATCTTTTAAATTTCAGAGAAAAAGAAAACTAGAAGTAAGGTTTTGACTACTACATTACGTTATACTCTCCAATTAATATTAGCTAATCATAACATTTTTACTGGATGCTTTGTCCCACTTTCCTCTTGGGCTGAGGACATATTTTTTAAGTTCTTCTTTTATTCAGGCATTAATAAGGATTGATACATTTTCTGTTTGTCTTGTTGCTTCTGTGAACAAGGCTATATTTAAGACAACCAATATTTGGCATTTTTCTGCAAACTTCTGAACATCCCTCTCCTCTAACTTTGCTGGAGATTTTTATACTTACATATGCTGATCATTATATGCTGGCCTCTATGTATGGGCAGGAAAGAGTGAGCAGCAACAAATGTTGCTTGAATTTCACTAGGATTTCACTAGAATGACCATGTTTTCTCCATATCTCTCGAAATGGATTCTTTCCCCTTCTCCCAGTCACTTGAACAATGAAAGTACCACACCTATACTATTGTTACCTATCATCATGTTTCTTTTCATGTTTCAGTGGGAACAAAACCTGATTGCCAGGGCTCAAACAAAAGAAAAGGAATTGTACTATTAATATAAATTGCCATTATACAGAACCATCATATTGCTTTCTCTATCTCTACAGAATAATTTAATTTTTGTTTGCCTGGCATGTTATCTTTGTATATATTAGTGTTTTGAAATTAATTTGCATATTCAGCTTTTGAGTAAGGATCTATTCATATTAAGCCTGAGATCCAGGATGCTACAACCCTGACACTTGCTTTTGAATACTACAGTTATTAAATAACTGACCAACATGTTGCCAAATATGTATTTGCATTCTGTATTGGACACACCCTCCTAAGAAAACAGTTATCTAAGAAATCCTACAAGCAAACATGAAGGAGTCTCACTGCTTTTCATACAAGGGAGAATTGTAAGCAAATTTGAGTAGACAGCAAACATGTCAGCCCATAATTTTTCTTAAATCATTCATAGAAGAGATAGGTGTTTGGATAGCACTTTTCAGTTATGCTGAAACTACTAGTTCAGAAATCTTTCTACAGCATGCAAATAATTGCAAGTATTTTCCACCATATTTCCTTTACTAGAATAGAAATGGAGAAACTGAAAGAGAACTGTATTCTAGAAAAAGGCTTACCTGTTTATCTATTTGATAAGGAGTCATGATGTGAGTAAATCATTTTCAGTTTGAATAAGATTAGTTACATTCAGATTTTCCATGTAAATAAAGTAAATAAGACAGAATACTATGAACTCAAATTCCCAGTTTTACGCTGGGTCCTAATTGGTAAAGCTTTGTCAGTTGTCCTAGGGTGACTTTATGATGCTTGCATCCCGAGTTGTCTGTTTTGTCTGTGTTGGATATTGTGCTCTGCACTTTTAAAACTGGTTCCAAGAGTGAAAAGGGAGAAAGAGAAGCGCAGAGTTTGTTTTCAGAAAACAGCTCCCACTCCTACACATTCTGCCCTGGATGGTGTTCATCTGAAGCATGCACAGACAGCGGGACAGAGATCTCATTTGCTTTTAATTAGTTTTAGCTAGCTGAGAGAGAGAAGTTCCCTAGACTGTTTTTTTTTTTTTTCCTTTTTCTTGGGACCTGTCCTTGGCTGAAAACCCACCAGAGCACCTGGAGCTCACACCTGTGGCCCACCAGGGCCTGGACCTTGGTATTTTCCAGCACCAGAGGGACTGATAAGAGACTGAGTGAGCTGAGCTCCCACAGGAAGGATTTTCACCATTTTGCCAGATTTTATTGTTTCATAGTAATTTTTATGCTTGTGGGCATTTTGGTAAATAAACAGGTTTTTCCATTTTTCTCTAAGGAGATTTTTTTCCCAGCCCAAGTGGGGAAAGGGCCCTTTTGGTTTGCTTCCCAGAAGGATCCCATTCAGAKGTTTCCTCCCAAATTTGCCCTAATCCAGGACAAGCACAGGAACTTACCTCTTTTTGTCTGTAAAGATCAGGTCAAGATTTACTCCAGAAAATTTAGAGCACACAGGAGTCTCCCCATGCCAGTTTTAGAGCATGTAGGCATCTTCTCATGTTTCTTTCAGTTCTGCATCACTAATTGGTCAGGCTTTGCTTCTGTACTTAAAAGACAACATTCTTGGCACAAGCTGTCAGTGATAAAGATAAAACTGAATGATGCTCTACCAGTGCAAGAAACTGGGTGTGCCTCTCTTGACTGGAACCTCAGGTTAGCTGAACAATTTATTCTCTGTTTACTTAATTTTTGCAGTTTTTGTCTTTCTGTAGTATTTTAGCCTGAATGAAAAAAAGAGTTTCAGAAATTGAATACCATAAGTGTGAAACAACCCCTTGGAATTGGGTCAGTAGTTGATGAGTTTGATGCTCTGAACAGTGTAGGGATTTCTTTCCCAAAATATTGCGAAAAATCCTGCCCTAGGGTGATGCTATGATGTTTGTATCCCCAATTGTCTGTTGAATTTGTGTGGGATGTTGTACTCTGTGTACTGTGGTGTTGGGTCTGAGGGGAGGGGGAGGCATAGTTTTTTTCAGAGGCTCTGCTCCTCTGAGTGATCTTGAGCGTCTGGAGTTCTTGATAACACACAGCATGAGATGGAGAAGATTTGGKTTTTTTTCCTTCTTTTTACAGCTTGCTTTTGCTTCTGCTTCTTTAGTTAGTTAGGGCAGCTAGCTAGTTTTTTCCTTTGACTTTCTTTTTTTTCCCTTTTTTTGCCTGTCCCTGGAATTGTTCTAATTTCTCTGGACTGAGAATATGGGGGAGTGCCGGAGGGCTCGCACCTGGGACCCACCAAGATTCACCTTGYGCAGCAACTTCTCCYRGCACCAGAGACTGAGAACACAGCCACCATCTTCAGGGGGGAACCTTCTTTCTGAATTTCATCATCTCTCCAGAGCAGCACAAAGTCCTTGTCATTGGGTATTGTTCAATTTATGATGCTGAGGAGTGCTTGACTTATTGAATAAACAGGTTTTTTTCCACTTCTCTCTGAGGAATTTATTCCCGAACCGGCTGGGGGTGGGGGAAGGGAGGGAGAGCCCCTTAGGAGGTGTTCTCCCAAAATTGCCCTAAACCATAACAAATCCCAAAAGCTTTTCCTTTTCCATTAAATACATGGGACTAAAAGGCTATGAAGTCTTGGACAATGAATGATGCTGAATCAGTAGAAAAAGAAGTACACACATCAGCAGTTAATATGAGAAATAGAAACTCACATTTTAGAATACTTTAAAACAAAACCTACAACCACACCAAAAAAAAAAGGAGCAACAAAAACAAGCAGAAAAAAGCCTCAACAAACAAAAACCCAGATGAAAAGCTTAAATACCTTTCCTTCATTTTTTTTTTTCTTTTTCTGTGTTCATGTATTTTCCTGTAGTCTCAGTCTGCAAATATTGCAGACCAGAGTATGTGAAATATGTCTGTCATATTTTTATTTGACCTAATGTCTTCACCAGCATTATTCTGGCACCATTCAGAAAGTTCACTGTAGAGCAACTCGAGCAAAGTGGATGTGCCCTGATTTGATGTCAAGTGCTCTTACTGAAAGGATAATGGGAAACAATCTATTTTCTGCTTTGGCAACTCAATCCTGTTGCTTAACTGCAGACTAGATTGCAATTTAAATGTGTGCCAGAGCACATTCAAAGGTCTGAAAAGGTTCTTCAGTGAAAGGAATATTCACAGATAATTTTGTATAACTCAAAGTGTACAGCTGAAAAAACATTGAATTCTGTTTCTCTTTACTGCCCTCCTTAAACACATATTATTCCCTGCTCGGTCAGTGCACATCCCTGGGATTTGCTTTTCCAGCAATGGGAACATATGCCTATTTGATAGCAGTGGTAGAGTCTGCTTCCACAATTACATAATGTGACAGTGACAATGACTTGAAAATAAGGCTATTAATATTGAGAGAGCTAACAATTTCTGCCACTGTATTTCCTTAAACTTGGTGTAATTCCTTGGTACAATATGAATACTTACATTAATATTCAAGCAAATAATTTTTACAATGGTTTTCAAGATGACCTCTTTCCCCCAAGCCCTGAAAAAATGTAGCTGGAATTTTCTCTTATGTAATCTTCTATTTAGCACATATTGTGAGATTGATATTATACAATCACATCTCACTTAATATTATAATTAAATATCTTCCATATAATAAAATGAGCAGAGCCTCCAAAATATCTCAGAAGCATCAGTCAGCATAACAGCTGAATATATGCAATAAATGGTCTTGATTTCCTCTGTTCATTGGTGGTGTTTAGGCTATAAACTCTTTTCTGCCTGTGCAAATAAGAAATGAACTCCCTCATCATATGCATTGCAGAAACAAATGCTTTAAATCATTGTAATAAAAAACAACTGAAACTTCTTTCTCTGCTGCAAGTTGTGTGTGCTAATGAGTATGACAAGTATGAAGGGGAAAAAAGAATGTGTTCTTTCCCATACTGAGATAACTCACAGCACAATGACAGTATGACACTAAAGAGCTTTACTGGCACATGCTGGTGAACACAGGAGTAACATGAAATTACTAATCATCAACCCTTCTTTAACGGGAAAAGGATACTAGGAGAAACTTAAAAAAATATTTTTTTCTAATCTCTTTATCTTGTCAGCTGTGTATGAATTTTGTGAATTAAATGGCATAATTAGCTTATGAGTATTACATTTTAGATTTTAAGCCAGAAGGAGAATGCAGACATTTCCTCACAACTTGTATCATTGCACTGTCTTTTGGATGGAGGTATGCTTACAGCCTGTGAGAAACAGTAGTTTTCTAATGTTACTACTGAGACAGCAACTCTCAGGCCTGTCATGGAAAAAATGATAGCAGGAAAAAGCAAGGCAAGAAATGGGATGTTTGGGCTTTGTCAAGGGGGTGACTGACAGGAATGCTATGGTTTCAGGCTGGCATAACATCAACACAGAAAAAGGAAACCTACATTAAGACCTGCTAAAGATGAGAGAGAGAACAAAAGAAAGGGAAACAAGGAAGAACATATAGTTGATAGTAGTGTAATGAGAAAGAAATTAAAAAGAATGATGAGTAAGAGGATTTGTGACCATTCTTGAAGGTGGAAAATAGAACTAAAAAATGTAAAAGTACAGGATTTCTTTTCTGATCTCAGCAGTAATTTTATTACATGCTGCTTTCTGAAATTGTGTTTGTGATAAGTAGCACAGCTTAATTTACAAACCATTTGTACAACTATAGTTTCTCATTCAATTGTAGCTTGACGACAACTCCAAAAATCAGGGCAGTGTTTCAGTTCTCTGGCTGTTGTAATGGTTTGAGGAAAGCAGGGAGTCAGGGAAGTGGTTCTAAAACCCCTGGTGTTTTCAGTTACTATAGTTGTGAAAACAGCCTTTGAGGGCAGAATAAAGAAATTAGATTCTGTTTTACAAAAAAGCTGCAGAGAAGGAACAACTTTGATTCTTGGCATTCATTCAGAACTGCTCAAAGGTGAGGACTTATGCAGTCACTTCAGGCAAACAACATGCATGTACTGAACATAATTTGCTTTATTTGTTTTGGCAAGTTATCTCTGTAACAGGYATGGAACTCCAGAAGAGATAATGCTGCAAAAGAAATGCCTTGTCACGGGTTGTTAATYTGGGGACTTGAGATACCACTAAAATGTGAAGAGCAGGAAGTATGCATAGGGGAAATATTTACTAGAACTGGTTATGCTGACTTGAGAGAAAGGGTAACAAATTCATTATTAGAAATCAGAACATAGAAGCATTGTGGCAGACTGCCTCTGCCCCAGGAGGTGGAGATGTGGGGTGCAGTCCTGTCGGTTTGGACCCCTAAGTTTCCTTTCCTTAGCCCACCCTCTTGAAGTCCCTGCTCCTCTTGTAATTGGATCCTGACCCTAAACTCCGCCCTGGATGTACCCTATAAAACCTGCCATCCCAGTCTTGTTGGGGTTCTTGTCCCTGCGTTATATCCGAGGGTTGCTGCAAGTTTGTGTTTCTGCTAGGCTTCGGTGTATAATTTTTGTTCTTGTTAATAAACGGACTCTTGGATCTTCTGGACAAGAACCCGTCTCGTTCCTTTTTCCAACGTTGGCCATAGGTGACCGTCCGAAGTGCCAGAGCCCGGGGGATTCCCCAGCTTGTCGCGGCACCAGCGCGCAGTGGGCGGCGACAAAGCATGGGATTGAAAATGTAGTAGTGATAAAATTTAACTTCATGGACTATGAATGTCAGATCTGTGAAGCCAATGTACCATGAAAATTCTCTAGTTTAAGAAATGCAGCTGGAGGTTCTAAAGAGTCTGGTCATGAACTAATGGCACATTACATTGCAACTAATTTAAATGCAAATCAAGTCTGCATTACCATTACAAAGTTCTGTGGGATGAGTAGCACAGGAAGGGATGTCAGAAGAAAGCAAACAGATTTAATCTCTTTTCAAGAATAACACAAAATATATGGATTAGAGCACATGTACTATGGTAGTTGAAGTCAGTATTTTTCTCTGTATTCATGAAGTTGAGGGAGATTCTGTATTCTTAAAAATTGGTACAACTATTCATAGGGGGAATTTGTAAGTTTTGTTGCATCTGGGGTTTTTTTCTGTTATCCAGGATCTTAAATAAAAGACAATTTTTTGTCCTTGAACTACAAAGGCTTCTTCAAAATTTCCTTATGCAATCTGATTGATTTCCATTCCTCAAGAATTAGGTATTTTATCACACCTGAAAGATAAATGGAAAACCAGCTGTTTTCAGATAACAAGTCATGGTTTCTCTTGTACAGTGAACATGTATCTTTTCAGTTTTTTATTACTTGTTTTGTTCATATGATGGAGAGCTGAAACAAATCTTGAATTCCAAAGGAGGAAAGAGGAAGGCAGATATCAGAAACCTAACTATTGGGTCCATTTGGAAAAAATGTGTTCATGATACATTTGGTATTTTTCTAGAGGCTTCAAGAGGTCACTCAAGTATACATTTCAATCTATTGAAAAAAATCTCAGACAGAGAATTACATTAATTTCTTCCAGTATGTATCTATTTCTTTCTCTTTGAGATCATCTGATGGTATCAGGAGACAGGATGTCAGGCCACAAAACTCATTCAAATTGCATATGTTGCAATTAGAATGCTAATTACAGGGAAAAGTGTAACTTCCTCCATGCTTCACTGCTACACTTTTTTTGTCCTGGAAAAAGGTGGAGTTATTCTTTCAGAGAATTAGGAGGAAAAACCTAGAAGATAATGGAGTCAATAAGGTATCATAAAATAAAATGTATTTTTAAACTATACATATATGCTGTGTATCCAGGATGCTGTAAGGAATGTCAGTATAGAACTTTACATTCATTCTATTTAGCACACCATTTTTCAGGTGTTTTTAGAAACTTGATCAGATTAAGTGATCCCTGAATTTATGCCACAAAACCAAACAAGCTAGTAAAATCAAAAGTCTCTGAAGTTACTCAAAAGATCTGACAACTTGTGAAAGTTTGAGGGGGTTGTCTGTCCCCTGGCAACAATGAATAGACGTGCATATGCAAGTGCACAGAATTAAAATGGATTGAATGTGTCAATATACTAATGCTAAAGCACAACTTCCTGCAAAGCAGAGGCAAAATTTTGTACCACATGCAGACTAAATACCTTCCTTCAATGTGTGTGGCATATTTGACAGATAGAAATGGACATAATTGTGCATTAGTAGGTTTCTTCTTATCTTCAAAAACCTCAGAAAACATGAAACATATTAAAAATCAGATACTTAAAGATACTTGTTTGTGGAGTGAGGGGGAGATTGTTTTTCTGTAGTAGCTGTTTGTAATCTGAAACATATTCATCTGACATTCCTGTATTTTAAAGCATATTTTACAGGAAAAGAAACAATATAAAAATTCTTTCCCTGGCTTTCACTGACATTTCTTAGAAGGTTTGAAGAAAACATTCTGTGAATGCTAAAGATGTTGACATCTTGTTTGAATTAATATCAAGACTTCTACAGTTTCTGACAGTCTAATTTCTATTGTCATATACAACCTGAGACGTACTCTCCGAGACTCTGTGGAGTGCTACTAAGCCAAGCGTTGTGTGATATTGCTAAGATTAGAGTATAATTTATATTATGTGGGTGTTCAGGTCTCAGGGTGGACATCCTGGTGTAAATAAGATACTCCATCCATGATGTTAAATTATTTTGTGCTAATAGTGGCTGAGGGTTTGCTTTAAATTGGTCCCAGATCACTTGTCATGAATCAGGGAGGAATGGATCAAATTGAATAAGGAAAAATTCTTCAGSGCATAGAGAAAATCACAGACCTTTTTGGCCACATTTTGAAACTATCCCTGTTATTGTACCTTTCTTGTGATAACTAGGAGACTTTTTGAGTTAGGAAGAAAGAAATATTTTGGGGACATGGCACTATGAGACATTGATGAAAGCTAGAAGTTTGGTAATTGGATGCTTATCTCTAGTTACACATGCCCATCTTTGCTTTTTCCCACATTCAGCAGTTTTCATATGAAATTTCACTGCTTATTTACAATATGTTCTGACTGACTAGAAATAGACATTTATTTGCATCTGATCTTCACGAATGTCCTTCAGCTGTGAAATGGCTTCCCTAAGGCATGAGCAAACTACATGACCTTTTCAATGCACGGAGCCTGTTCATGAGGCAAACACACAAACCTGACATTGATGAGGAATTATGTACTTTATTAAAATTAAAACAAATCACTGGTTATCTTCCCCCGCACCCATTCCCCACATCTTGCATCTTAGCACTGTTTATATGGAATTGTTATTTTAGTGCAGCTTGAAAACTTATTTCTACACTACATGAGGTAATAATTTTGTTATTAATCTTCATTATCTTTTTTAATAATGGAACTGATGGCACCGTACATCCAAAGGTTTTTCATTGAATATGTTCCTTTATTTAGACTGTTCTTTCAGATCTTTTTATAGGGGTGTTTATCCATTTGTTCACTTTCCCCATGCTTTTTGTTTTAAAACTATTTTTCATTCTCTCATGTTTTAAAATTATAAAATGATCAAGCCGTGGGCTATGATTTTTAGATCTTCACAGTGAGGTAAAAAAATCTGAGTAATTCTAACCTTTACAAAAGCTTTTGATGTTTAACATCTGTTGCATACAGACAGGTAAGTAGTGATTGCATTCCATGTTTCAGTGTAACCTTCATGATCGGCTCTTAGTTTGTGTTCAGGCAGAAAAAAAAATTAAGGAATTTATACTTTTTCCCAAGTGAGAYTGGTTATAGAACTGGTCACATTTCATTCACTTCACTTTTGTCACCTGATAGAATGAACAATAYCTCCAACCATCTGTGATTGGAAACATATGAAAGTATCTGACCAACAAACTCTATGGGTATCCAGATCAAATTTTACTGTTATAGAGTGATACTGCACTGAGACCTTTCTAATCATGGTCCCTGTAGACATAAGAAATATTTTGCATTCAGGATGGGGAGGTGTTAAATTTTTTTCTTGTACATGGAACGTCTCTTACTGTTTACAGGATCTCAGGTGTTCTCTTAGAGTAGTCTAACTGATGAACAGCAATCTGTTTCAGCTATTTTCCTTGCTACAGGCAAGGAAAATAATGGAGGAGGAAAACTATTCTTGATTACAATCACACATCCTTTGTGCAGCATTTCCTTATTTGTCTTTTAGTCAGAGTATGTCCTGACTCTGTCATGTCACTAGGGAAAAAAAAAGGGAAAAAAAAATTTTTAATGTTGGGACCTTTCAGTAAAATTCGTCACTTTGGGGGTCTTTTCCTTAAGCCTTTAGGGGTCCTTTTCTTAAGCCTAGGTTTATTAGAACTCTTTAAGTTCTTTTCAAGTGCAATTTCTGGAATAGCTAAATTCAAAACAAAAATAAAGCAAACTGAAACAAAACATACAAGAAAGCTCCTTTTTATCTTTAAAACAATCATTGCCAGATCAAGGTGATAGTAACTCAGATGGTAAGTAATTTTGTAAATTAAGGTAAGTAAATTAGTAAATTATGGTAAATACGCAGCTTTCTTAGAGTCCTTAAGATATTTGGAGATGTTTTTCAGTTTAGTTAGTTTTTGTATTGCAGGTTGAATATAAAGATTGCTAGACTAAATACATAATAGATTTCCTATTTTTAGTGCATGCACTTGTGCTAAAGTGTACCTCTAATAATTTCATGTGTACAAGTCTCTTTTATCTGAGTCCTTAAAATACGTTTCAGCCAGGATATCTGCATGTTATGTGGTGGAAAATTTGGTAACATTCATTTTATAAGTATCTCTGTATGCATATATATATACATATGTCCTTTATTATAAAAAAAATTTCCTTATATTCTCTCAGTTCAGGCCTAATGTGATTAAAAGTGTCTTAGAGACTGATTGTGAGCAAGCAATTGAAGAGAGCTTGGGAAATAAGTGTATGGTGTTATGCCTGTGCAAGAATGACATTAATAGTGATATGAATTAATGGATTATGTTCCCCTACATACAAATCCCAGTGAGCAGTTAATGAACATCAATAGATCCATGCTATAGTGGAAGGAATTAAAGAGGATACAGTGAAATGATGGTCCACTGCTTCTTTGACGGGCATAAGAAAAGAATATGATCCCCTGGTTAGCCACATAAAGGGCTAAGGATGGGAAATAGCAAAGAGAGCACATTGTGCCGTGACATACTCAGATGYTAGATATATGCATGCCTGAGCAAAAGATACTTTTAAAATGTATGTGTATGTTACCAATTATTTATGTCCTTCATCAAATATTTATCACATTTAGCTATGGTGAATATATAATTCAGTACACTTGGCCACTGATTCCCTTCTTATATTTATTTAATACTCTTTTTAATAAGAGTAGCTGGAAAATGTAAATGAAAACATTTCTCTGCTGAAGTCCATAGAGGTGAGAATTTGCTGCTGGCTTTTTGAATTATTGCCTTGTTTCAAATAAACGTAATTTTGCTCTAGAACACTGAATGGGCACTGCTGGTCTCTGTCCTTCAGATATTAAGCAGAAAAAGAAAAACATGGTAATTCTTTTCCTCCTGATGCTTAGCCTAAACATTTTTTAAAATTAAGTTCAGATGAGTATGTGAAGCTTTTTTTTCATTCCTTCAAGTCCATCTCTACAAATTATTAAGAATGTTTCTAATATAGAAGTTGGGTTATAGATATTTGGTCTTTCACTTAAATGGTTGCCTATGTCCCTATCTCTTCACTGCATTATCAGGGTACTTTTTAGGTATCTAGTTGGTCCAATATGTCTGTAACAATCACTGGAAGTGATATTCTTCTCCAGAGGAATACTCAGGAACAGAAATACTGTTGGAAACTCAACTTAATACAACATACAAGAAGAAGGAGTAGGCCTTAGATGAAGCACAAATGGACTATATTTCTTCTAATGCTAATTGTTAAAGTCCTTACTCTTCCTCTCCAGAAACATCACATCAATGGTACCATGAAAAGTAAAAAAGTATCAACAGAACAAGTCAGTTGGGAAATCCCTGTTTTGTTTGAGATTGTGGTTCTTGGGGTTTTTGTTTGTTTATGTGTGTGTGTGGGGGGGGGGGGGTTGTGTGTGTTTTGGTGTGGGTTTTTTTTTTGTGTGTGTGGTTGTTTGTTTGGCTTTTTGTCTAAAGAAACATTTTCTTGAGGGAAAATTTTTTTTGAAGTAGGTTTGCTTCTCTTAAATTGGAATGTGAATATTTTTGTGTTGCTTTTCTTTCATACTCATACGTAGTATTTCCTTCTCCTGGGAAAACTCCCCACAATTAAGTGAGATGTGTCAGCCATGTAAAGTGAAGGGTCTTGTAGTTTCCATTCTTACATTTTTACAGCCAGAGAAGTCAAGAGTGAAAAACACATTAAAGAGAAATTTGCCAATTCATCACCTGTGGTTCTTTGTTCTGTCAGTCTTGCAAGCAGAATTTAACTGCTGTATAGTTGTTAGGGTTGGTTTCATTTGGGATTTTTTAAGTAAGAGAATGTTCATTTGTTGTTAGAATTTTTACACAGCATTTGGTAATAGGTATATTTCATATTTTACCACATATTTTGAGTTGATCTTTGCTGGAAAGCTGGTAAATGAAGTTAGGAGCTTGACAAGTTCCTATGAAAATAAAAATTTGCTTTTCACCTACTCGATTATTTGTCATTAATAGATATAAAAGTATCAGGTATTGTAAACCATCTGGAATATAACTTTGACTTCTTTTTCTTGGTGTTTTGTAAACACGGCCATCCTGGCCATCATGACTGGATATTTTTTTCTTTTTCCTTAAAAGCACCATATTGGTAATGTTCTTGTAGAAAAGAATAAGGTATTTCATGATATTTCTTGGCAGATTCCCCTCTCTAACCTTGAAGTATTAGTTAGTGAACAGGCCAAAACACAGAAGTGCTATTCTTTTCTAGAGGATGAAACAACAGACAAATTAACCAACTGAGTGACATGAAAATGATTAGGTGGAAAGCTGTAGACTTGGCCTATTGTCTGACTACTCTGAACAAACTCCTTTACAACGACATTTTCTGAAGAAGAATTTTAAGGTGGAGCTAAAGGAAATTTTTGTCAACAGTGCTACTGAAAATTATTGAACTTGCTCTTGTTTCCTGAGGCCTTATTTAGTTGTACTTTCTTGCTTGTATTTAAAAACAAATAATGAAAATATTTTCCATGCACAGGAATGTCTTCCTGGTAGCCTTTCCCCTCTAATCTGAATGTAAGAGTAGAACTGAAATTTATTTCAGATAAAAAACAAACTCCATCAAGAGAATCTCCCGTATGTGTGAAAAATGAGAACTTACCTATGATATTGCTAAGCAACAGGGAGCCTATAGCAGTCTTCCCATCCTTTATCAGCAGTTTGGACAATGATCCCTCCCTAACTGCAAAAAAGGTAAGTAAAGACTTGTAAGAGGTTCCAAGCCTGTGCTGAATTTACTGTTCATTGTCTTCACTACTAAAAGTAAAACTGATGAGTATAGAAAAATGTTACATGGAAGAAATTGAGTTGTAAATAAACAAACCTTCATGTGTCCCTAGATCTGTGCCTTTCTAAAATACACTGAGTGCAACATGGAAATTAATGGGTAAATGTACTGGACTTGAAGTGCTTGATCATGGAAGATATTGGTAAATGGAGAAGAAAAACATTCTAAAGGAAGAAAGATGAATGATGACAACAATGAGAATTTTAGAAGTGTTATGATCGATGTAATAACCACAGTTTTGCTATCATTCCATTCATCACATGCTATCTTCAGTGCTGTTCATTGTCTCCTTGAGAAGGAAAATGTATGTTTTGAAAGAAGAGTGATGAAGAAGACACAAAAGAGTATGCAGTTGTATTATGTCCCATAGCTGGCAGCACTTGTGCCCCCATCTGTTAGGGGGAAAGGAGCAGAATAGCACAGACATGCACTAATTCACCAAAAAATCTCAGAAGTCATCTCCTTTCTTATCTCTTCTCCAATTTAATGTTCCTTGTCCCTGTTTTCAAGAAGAGCAAGAAGGAGGACCCTGAAAACTTACAGACCTGTCAGTCAAACTTCAGTGCCCAGTAAAGTAATGGCAAAGATTACCCTGGGAGGTTATGAAAAACACCTGGGGGACAACGTAGTCATTGGTCATAGCCTGTACAGCTTCATGAGGAGAAAGTCCTGTTTGTTAAACTTGGCTTCCTTCTGTAAGATGGTAACTCAGCKGACCTAGAAAACCTAGTCTCTTTGGACTTCAGCAAACTTTTCAATTTTGTCTCACACAGTATCCTCCTGGATAAAATATCCAGCCCACAGCTGGATAAACACATCATGCGGTGGATGAGCAACCTGCTCATGGGTCAAACACAAAGGGTTACAGTGAACAAGATGACATCAGGCTGGTGGCCTTTCACTAGTGGGGCTCCACAGTGCTCCATCCTCAACCTGGTTCTTTTCAGCATCTTCATTAATGACCTGGATGCACAGGACTTGAAGGGATACAAAGTTTTCTGATAGTACTTAATTTGAAGGAACTATCCACTCCCTCAAGGGCAGAGAGGACTTGCAGAAAGACCTCAACAAATTAAAGAGATGGACAATCATCAACCATGAGAAATTTGATAAAGGATAGTGCTGGATTCTGCACCTGGGATGGGGTGACCCTGGTTCTGTGTATAGACTGGGGAACAAGAGGCTGGAGAGCAGCATAATGGAAAGGGATGTGGGGATCCTAGTCGACAGAAATTTGAAAGCAAGTCAGCAGTGCCCTGGCAGCCAGGAGAGCCAGAAGTGTCCTGGGGTGCRTCAGGCACAACATTACCAGCTGGACAAGGGAGGTGATTGTCCTGCTCTGCTTTGCACTGGGGTGGTCTCACCTGAAGTCTTAGGGACAATTTTGGCATCCACAATACAAAAGACATTACGCCATTAGAGTGTCCAGAGAAGGGCCTCAAGTATGGTGAAGGGTCTGGAGAGAATTCTTATGGGGAGCAGCTGAGGTCACTTGGCTTGTTCAGCCTCAAGGAGACTAAGGAAGACCTCACTATAACTTACTCATGAGGAAGAGTGGAAGGGCAGGTAGCGATCTCTTCTTTCTGAAGAGGGACCTGAGGGAATGGCCTGAAGCTGTGCCAGAGAAGATTTAGGTGGGGTATTAGGAAAAGGTTCTTCACCCATAGGATGGTTGGACACTGTAGCGGGCTCCCCAGAGAAGTGGTCACAGGACCAAGCCTCACAGAGTTCAAGACACATCTGGACAACATTGTCAGGAACATGGTGTTGTTCTTGGAGTGTCCTGTGTGTGGCCAGGAGTTGGACTCTGTGATCCTGGTGGGTCTCTTCCAACTCAGCTTATTCTATTATTCTATAACATAAAAAGAGACTGGAATGAAATCAGTGGCAAGTATTGTATGTTATTTCCTTTGATTTTACCTTTCTTTTGTCAGCCATTTGTGTTGTGTTACAATAAACAGAGTTAGGTAGACCTTTGGTCTAACCAAGCCCTGCTCTAAGGGTAAAGGGCTGAGAGAAAATTTTTGATATGTAAGACCAGGATGCTTGCAGGTTTGGGAGAAAATGAATTCAAGTTTGTACAGGCAAGATGATGAAAGAATCAGCATGTAAGAGGCAATATTGGGCTATTGTCTAGGAAGAAAGAGATATGAAGGCCTTAAAATTACTTTAAAAGGTTCAGATGTGATATTTCTTCTCACTTGTCCCACAGTGGAAGCAGAGGTTGCTCATGGAGTTTGGTGCACTGCAGTTTCAAAACACAGTGAAAAGTCTATTTTCATAATAATTGAAAGATTTGAAGTAATTAATAATTTTGTTGCTTTAAAGACTTTAAAGATCAGTAATAGCTGATCACTCTTCTGAAAACTTACAGGCTGCTGAATACTGAAAACAACTAAGGCACATTGATGTATCTGCCTCAATGCCATTTAACTTTGCATTGTGGTTTCTGGAACCAGGTCTACAATCTCAATTTTTCCTCTTTCAGCAAGCAGCTGATCACTGTACAAAAAAATAAAAAAAGGTACRTACATGTTCTCTGCTTTGGCCAAAGGAGCATTAAATTTTGCTGCCATTAACAGGAACCCCTTTTAAATATTAATAAAAAAACATCTGCAGTAATTTCCATTAATATGTCAGCATTTATCTTGTCACCATTTAGTACTTTCTTAGGGTCTACAGTCATTTACTTCCCAAAGTAAAGAGAAACAGTTTTGTTGCTGATGCTAAAGGAATGTAATTAGAGGGGAAGAGACAGACATTTGTTAGGTTGTTTGAAAAAATGTGGTTTGTTTTTTTTTTTTAATTTAGGTGACACAAAAAAGTGCAATGTCTTTTACATGCATCTAAATTGGGGAGAGATAAAGACCTTTATAAATATTTTTGCAGGAGTCCAGTTTTAGAAAAAGAGTGCAGAGTTGCAATAACTTTATGAGTCATATAAGAAATGGAGCTGTTCAATGTGTTTTAAATGGAAATTATTTTTCCAGACCACTGAGAGATAATGGTAAAATGAAACGGCTCATCAGTGCCATAGGTTTGTTTTTTTTAGTTCAAATAGGTTTTAGTACCTTTAAGAAGATGAAGTTAGAGAGTTCACAAGCACTAGTCATGGTTACTGAGATTTGGATATGTGGTATAGATAGTAAAGTCAGTGCCATGAAAGTAATTCTTGATAACAGTTGCAAGCATGCTCTTATATGGCTGGGGTTTTTTTTGTTTTTTTTTTTTTGCCTGGCATGAACCTGGCAATATGCACTTTTGTTAAGTTTGTATCTACTGAAAACCCCAAAAGGCGTTTCCTGATTCATTCATATATTACACTCATCTTTTAATCTAAGGATAGAAAAGTATGCTGAGCCAAGATAAGAGTTGAGCAAAATTTTGCTGGGAAAAAATTCTAAAAGTAATCATGCCTACCCTACTCCTTTCAGGTGCATACACTGCTGCATTTTCTTCTTTTCTTAAAGTTACTTATTTCCACAAAGGCTATGCATGGAGGCTGTTTCATCAGAAGGAAAGTCAGAGATCCAGAAGCAGGTCCAAACACTGTAGTTTTCAGACACACTATTCAGTACGCCTGTTGCATGCTGTGGAGCTTTTGCAGGGTTTTACCCATGTCTCATGTAGGACAAATATTATGCTGTGAAACGAGTTATCTCCTGATAGCAAAATGTAACCTTCCCACTTGTGTTGAGTGGTTTCTTCACATTTCAACAGAAAAAGATGAGGAACAACAAACTAGCATTTTAATAGCACTGAATGATGATAATAGGAAAAAAATGTGCAACAGCTAGAAGACTATGTCTGATGTGGCAGTCAGTAACAGCAAGCAAGAACAATAATAAGTTCTTCACAGAGGCTGCTTAAAAAATTAGTTGGGGTTTTTATTTTCCTTTGCTGTTTTTTTCATTCAAGGAGTAGAGTGCAATTGTCTTGCAAATAGCTACMGGTGGGATGTGGAAAGGAATTATTTCATTTTAACAGAAATAATGGAACTGCCTTTATTTGATGCATCATATGTTGAGCACAGCTCATGCCACCTTGTGCCCMAAAAAATGACAGCATTGACTGGCCCACAGTGGTGGATCTGCACACTCTTGGTCATGCAACTGCAGCAACATCTGAGCAAACCAGAAAGATGTGCTGTTGGCATTAATGACTGGAGTGAAATAGGAGCAGAGCCTTTTCAGACAAGAGAATAAGCTGAATTATCTGCATTTTAGACCTCTGACTTGTTATTGGCCTGAAAGAAATTCTCAGCTGAGGAAAACATTGCTCTCTGTCACTCAATAAAAGACTTAGTTGTCACTTTGAGTGCACTAACTGAAAGAGAACTTGACAACCATTTCACACCATATGGTATTTCCTATTTTTGTTTTAAATTTGTTTTAAATGCTCAGATGCTTTTTATACTGCATGGCCTTAAAAAGAAATAAAAATCTTGATGTTTCCCCAACAGATGAATACTTTCAGCAGCACTATTTCTATTAATATAAAGTTGCAGTTTCAAGAAATAAACTATAATGTGGAGACTGTTCCATGAAAGAAAAGAGATGTGTGTATTTATTAAGTATCCCATCTGTTGATTTACTTCAGTGCATCTTTAGGTGAGCCAAAGGTGAAAGTCCAAAAAAAAAAAAACAACTTCAAGAGGAAAAGGCAGGGGTATGATCCCTCAGGAAGAGATAGGGAAGTAAAATTTAGGCTGATGGATAGATAGAATAAATCAAAATAATTAAGAACATTTTTTAATTTTTTAGCATTGCATTATTTATCTTTGTTTATCTTTTATTGGCTGAACAGAAGAAAACAGATAGAAACCTGCTAAACCTTGCCTATACCAAAGATATGCATTTGAAAAAATATGCTACTATGCAGTTCTCAAGTGATTAAAGAAAGTTTAACTTTACAAATTAGGGTGTTGAATATAGTAGGCAGTGTAAGTAATTAGTAATCATCATGTTAAATTTGGAAGGTTTTTATTCCCATCCTTTGAAACTAGTTCATTACAATGTTCATGAAGTTAAAAGCATCTATTTTGCCCCTTCTTTCTCATTCCCTATTTCTCATGCCAACGGGAGGAAACAATTTTTTTTTCATGACACAACTTGTCCTACTAATAAACAATGGTGATTATAAGATGCTTCCAGGGAATGCTAAATAATTTAGATGGATGACAATGTGGGGTTTTCAAGAAGTTGCTTGTTGGAAAGCACACTATTTGAAATTGTTATTGTTGAGAGAATTCAGGAAATCTTTTGAGGGTGTTGCCGTAGAAGGAGAGAGAATTGCTGAATGTGTGTTTCTGGAGATGCTAGAAAATCCAAAGCTACTTTTCTTCTCTTTACCCACTTGTCAAAGGGTTGCTTTTATTTATAGCTAAAAAAAAAAATTACTTGTTATTTTTGTGGCCTTTAACCAGGTTGGTTCCTGGTGAGAAGGGAAAGGAAGATGTGTCACCAGTGTATGTATATTTGCTGAGCTATGGGAAGAACTAACCAGCTAGTATGTAGGTTCCAGCAGACTTTGTACAAACACTACCTGGTCTTAAAAAACTACTACATATAAACATAGAAACATAGAATGGTTTGGGTTGGAAGAGGCCTTAAAGGTCATCTAGTTCCATCTCCCATGCCATAAGCAGGGACACTTTTCACTAGACCTCATTGCTCAGAGCTCCATCCAGCCTGGCCTTAAATATTTCCAGGATGGGGCATCCACACCCTCTCTGGGCAATCTGTTCCAGCGTCTGTCCATCCTCACAGTAAAGGATTCTACATAATATCTCATCTAAACCTACTTTCTCACAGTTTGATTTTCACAAGAGATGAAACACAAATATTAGAACCATTTGTGTGTGTGTTTTAAAATGTTGCTGATAATTTAACTAAAGAAGAAGAAGATTATAAACAGATAATAAAACAAACTATCAAAATGTTAAGGGTGCCTAGAAATTACTGTGAATGGCATACTATCTGTCCAGGCTTTCAAGGAAAATCTTAGGGCAATGTGGAGATAGACATTAAGGAGTGTTTCTGGCTGTAAATAAATAAATAAATAAATAAATAAAATAATAAAAAATCTTTACACAGCCATTTCATGCTTTGATTACAAAATTTATTTCATTACAGTAATGCTGAATATATTGGAGATTATATCAGCCCTCTCATTTCTTCATTAGTGTCGGGAATGGCTTTTTGTAAGGCATCGCTTTTTATTTGCTACAATGGAATTATTTTAGACTTAGCCAAGAATGAAAAATTTATTGTCTTTGGAGAATAAAGAGAGATTGAAGTTACCAATTTGTCTCCATTGTCTCCTTGGAGGACAATCCAATAGAAATAAACTTGTAAAGTAATATCTTTGTGAACTAGAGTACTGTATGATTTGCTAGAGCTCCCAGCTATTTATTCTTTGGGTTTTCTCTCATGCTCTGGCTATCTTTACATTAGTAAGGAGCACTCCTTTGCTCTTGTCTTGAAAAATAAAAAATACTGCTGATATACGCATGAATGTATGAATATGCAGTTTTCTCAGAGATATTGTAAGATTATGTTTGGTCACTTCGCCAATTCATCCTGATGCAGCTATTTTTGTAAGTTGCTGGAACTTTTAAATTGGCCAGAAATGTTGTTCTTTTTTTGAACATAAAGGAATTTGAACCAGCAGGAAGTGAGACTTGGCCACCTAATATGGCCAATAATAAATTTATCTTTCCTTGCAAATGGATTATCTTTGATTATCTGTCAAAATACTTGTGAAAGCAATATGACCTACTTTGTTTTAAAAAAKGAATTTAGCTGCATTTTTCATTTGGCAAGGAAATAAACAAATTTTATTATAAAATATCAGCAAAACATATTTTCTTCTTCTGACACTTATGTGCATTTCTTCGGTTTTACTGCAAGGGAAAAGCCAGAGGCTTCCTTGCAATGGAGAATATAAATTCTCCATTGCAAATTATTATAAATAATTTTATTTATAATAAAATATTATTATAATTATTCCCTCCCTCCAAATTATTATAAATTTGAAATTAAGGGGCTTTCAGGCAAAAGACATGGGAATAGGAATAACAGTTCTTTACGAAGGATATTAAAAATATAAATGTAGTAGTACAAAACACAAACAAAACAAAAACACCGATAGAGCCAGAATATGATCTGACACCCTGTTGGTCAGGAGTCCAATGAAGTCCTCCTGGAGTGACAGATGTGGTTTTGTTGCAGCAGAGATGGTCCTGTAGAAGGGTGTAGTTTCCTTTCAAGGGTCTAGAGGTGATGAGATGGGTCTAGTCTTCCTCTGGAATCCAGTGGAAAATAGGCTGGCTTGGTGTTCTGAGTCTTATGATTTATTCAGGTGGSAATGCTTAGCTCCTCCCTCTGGGTGGAGTACCTCACAATGGGATGATGTAATTTTATCAGTCATGCAGTAAGCCTTAAATGGCCCATTAACAGCAGATATCTATTGAAATTCTCGGCGAGCCCGATTGATTTAGCTCACCGAGGGTTCAATACCTCTGAGGGTGTCCTGCACTTCTCAGAAATGGCTTAAAAATAAGAGCGAGACTGCATGATCGAGAATGCCTCATAACTCAAAAAGGTTTTAATAAATGGTGAAAATAATACAAAGAACAAAGAACAAAGCCGTGCACAGTGCAGGGACTGCACCCATACACTTGTTACAGCACCCCAAAAATGCTCTCGAGAAGCCTCCTGTTCAGCTTTAAGTATCTAACGATCTAGGTGGGATTTTCTGGCAAACTGCCCAATGAAAAGTAACTACTAAACTAAGGGACAGGCAGACAGACCCATCAGGACCTCTCTCCTGGCCCAGAGCCAATGGCAGCTTGGGGAACAGAGAACTTTCTAGGGCTGTTTCCTTTTTTGTTCTAAAGTAAAGTTAAAACATATTTCCCTATAAGGAAATTATCTATCCAGCCTAAGCTGCATCCCAACAGATATCCCCTTGGAGGGAGGATGGGTGAGGGAGCATAGAAGAGATAAAGAACACTGGTCCACCTGGTTTTAACAGCTGGCCCATTAACAACCCCCCCCTTGCCACTCCCTCCCAGAGTTATAAAGAAAAACATCCCCCCCCAACTAGTTTCAACAGATGGCAAATAGAATATATACTTTTTGGTTACATCTTGCATTGCAACCCAAGACAAAGAATCAGGTAGATGTTAAGTCAGACAGGACTGTGTGGCAGATTATTGGCTTGTTTTGTCTTCTTTCAGAGGAAGCTATTCTAATTAGTTGGTTTAGACCACTAGTGCAGTTCTGGAGTGGTTCCTTCATCTGTCTTCATTTACCAGGCATTCTTTTGTTTTCTTGTTTTTCAGCATGTAAAAAAACCCTGTTTATTATAAAGGAAGGAAAATCAGAGGTTGTTGTTCAAGACCCAGTGTGGAGGTTAAGGCTGCATCATCCCTGGTACCCTGAAAGATATCTATCATGCTGCCAACCTAAGGTTCAGGACAGCCTTGTCAGCTCTTCACTCAACATTTGCAAACCCTTGCACTAGCATTCCTGGTACAAATTCAGGTAAATATGCTACTTTTCTATTGATGGCTTCAGAGCTCTGGTGAAGAAGTTGTTTATGGTCTCTGGTAGAATCTAGATGTTTGGTTTAGAGTTATAAAATGAGAATTATATGTGTGTATATGTGTGTATGCATGTGTGTCTGTGTGTGTATACACAAAAAGCAAATTTTACCAAGGCATGTTAGCCAGTGCTGTACTCTATATGGGGACAACCCTAATACTGATTGCAATGTAGCTCTTAAGTAGCTGAGCTATTGAAAACTCTATGACCCGCTTTAAAAGGGAAAAACAAAAAAATCCAAAAATAAAACACTTCAGCTTAAATCCCTATTTCACTGATCAGGCTGCTATTTTTAAATATACACTTATGCTGTATGTGTGGACTGATTAAAATGGTAGTTGTTGTACAGTTTTGGAATGGAGGGATATTGCAGTGAAACCACACATGCTCCAGTGTGCGGCTCCAGACTGTTGTGTTACCTTTGTTCTCAAGAGGCAGTTCAGTTAAATGTCACACTATCTCCCATAACCTAGACATTGCTGGGCTATTGAAGAGACAGGGTCTCCATGGTTTGCATCATGAAGCTGATTTTATTGAACGCACTGCTGGTTTATATACCTTTCAAGCATGAGCTAAAAATAACTACTTGCTTAAACAGTAACAACCATAACAACAATATCTAGGTTTCTTAGTAACATTAAACTATGGGCTAGCACAGACTTGTACAGGCCTGTACTGTCTTGGACACAAACATACTGTTATGGTTTAAACATAACTTTCGGTTTAAACATAACTTTCAGTTTAAATCGTTATCTGCAAAGGCTTTAGATTGACACATAGTTCAGCCAGTAAGAGAGTGAGTTCGTTTTCACGAATGACATAAAAAGCTGAGGATTTCGGGAACTTGCTCTCTTTCTGCAGCACACCTCAGGGGAGGCGGCGGGGCAGCTCCGGCTCCCTCCTGGCCTGGGGGGAGCTGGGGCTGCACCGGGCCCCGCCGAGCCTCGTGGGGCTCTGCCAGGCCCCTGGCCTGGCTTAGAGCTCTACCGGGCTCCTGCCGGGCCCCGCCGGGCCCTGCTGGGCCCTGCCGGACCCCTGGCTTAGCTTACAGTGTCTGCTGAGCTGCGTCTCCTGGGTGGAGAGAGAGAGGTGGAGGTGTGTGCTCCGGCTCTGCTTGGACTGAGTTCGCCGCTGTTCGTGGAGAAGCTGCAGCTGATTTCTCTCTCCTGCTGCCTGCTGCCTAGAGCGGCTTTGAGCCTGGGCTGAGCCTACTCTGAGGAGATCGAGGAGTTTGAAAGGCGAGAGCTGCATTTGCTGCCATGGGGCCGTCGCGACTTCAATTGCCGTTCCTGCTTTCTTCCCCCGCTCTCCTYCACCATGTGGCCTTAGAGCCTTTAGAGAGCTGCCGCCATCTCCAGCTGAGGACACGTGGCCATCTGCAGCTCCGAGCTGCAGATTAACTCTGTCCTTACCAAGGTGAAGCTTACAGAACACTAACCCTTCTGAGAAATGAGGAAGATACTATAGTAGAGACATTTTTGGCTGAGGCTACATGAAGATACTGAGGTCTGTAAAAAGGGTGTTGTGTCTTTGGGGGGTGCGGAGATGAGAAAGTGCTTTTAAGCTGAAAAATCTCTTGTGGTAACGAACTATGCTGAAATCTTTAAACTATGGAGAATATGAACTGGGGAAATAATTGTTCAGATTAGTAATTTTTAAGCAAAGGTATTTGTGATAGACTGGGTGAATATTGATGTAGTCAGTAACTCTTGTAGTCCCCTGAGGCATTTGAGTAATAAGTCCTCTACGCCAGAGCTTTTGAGTAAGAGATATTTTTGCCCTAGAATGAGATAAAGAGTATCCTTTGTACCTGAACTGTTAATTTTTAAAATAACACCCCAAAATACATAAAGTCCATAACCCAAGTACAGTTGATAAGAAGAACTGTACTTTGTGGGAGAACTAGAGAGACAGAATTTTGTTTCTTCTGGGCGGCTGTCTTCTGTGAAAGTTAGGAACCACGTGTGGACTGTCTTTGTCCTAGTGGAAAGTTACTATAACCAAGAGAAACTTTCTCTCTCTCTAGAAAGACTGATAAAAGATTATTTTATAAGGAATACAGACTTTAAGTTCTGAGTTCTTGCCTTTGTGAAGAAAGAAGAAAAGAAGCTAGTGGGAGAGAGGGRAAAGTGTTTTAGARGSCTCATTTTGATCCTTCGTTGTTTTTTTTTTCCTTTTCCTCATTGTTTCCTTTTAGTGTGTGTGAATAAACTATCTTTATGTCTTTTAAGTTTAAGCCTGCTTTGCTTTTTCTTTTAATCCTATCTCACAGCAGAGAAACCCTTAAAAAAACACCACATTAATTGGTGCATTGGCCGGGAAAAAAGCAAAATTAGTAAACACTCAACAAATAAAACCACGTCACATACATACATACATACATACATCCTGATCTTTTCCTCCTTCAGGGTCTTGCCTCGACTTGCCAGGGCTTATAGCCATCTAGCTACTTCTGTAATGAGTTCAGCAGTACTTTGAGTCTTGTTTTTGAGCTGTATTCCCACAGTAATTTGTTCTTGAACATTGCTTCCTCTTATGACTGCTTCTTTGCTTAGATATTTCTTTCAAATTCAATGTAGTTTGAGATAAAATTTACCTAAATACATCAAAGAGAATTACAGCACTGAAGAATAAGATGCCAAGTGAAGCTAAAATTTAAATTTTGAAACATATTATGCATACAATAGAATGTATTTTGTGCTGTGAACTGGCATTGCTTTGCTCTTGTATCCTCTGTATCAATGATAAAATTTCAAAGATAGCTGCCTAAACATTTACTCTCACCACTTAATAGAAATACTGTGGCACTAATTAAGCACATAATCTAAGTTTCCCAATATTTATAATAAAATTACTTTAGATAGAATTTCGAATATTGTCTGACTGCATGCATATTATTGTTGCAGCTGATGAGAGGTGAATACAAATCAAAGAACTATTGGACTCCATTGTAATTTCCTAGTGGACAGCTCATCTTACAATTCAAAAAAACTCAGACTCCTCATATTTTTCAATCTATTAGATCCCCACCTCCCCAGTTAATAAGTTTGTGTGTAAACTCCTAAGAGGCTTTTTTTTCAGTCAAGTGTCTTGTTTTGTCCAAATGTTTCTGGAGAAGAAAATTGACCAGTAGTTCAGGTATCATAAGCTCATGTCATAAAGGATATTTGTTTAGGAAAAGAAGCAAATATAGCATTTGGTCTTAACTTCTTTATTAAGAAAACATTTTAAGGTTTGTGTGTTTTGGTTKTGGGGTTGTTTTCTTTGTTGCTTTTATTTTATTTTGTTTTTTGTTTTTTTTTAATGTCAACTAAATAGTGGCTATGAAATTTAGTTCAACAATCAAAAATTATGTATAATCAAAATTAATATTTTGTGGAATCTCATCATTGAATATCAGTAAACAAAGACTATGTGGTGATGTGGTTACTGGTGGGGACTGATGTATATATAGCATTGGTGTACTATAGTCTTTTTCTTTACTATTCTTTACTTTCAGTTTAATTGATATTCTATCTCAGCAAAAAATTTCTTTTAAAAAAATCCTCCATCTTAAAGTTCTTCATTTCTATAGAGCGCCTCACAAAAAATAATGATAAATATACAAGTTTTTTACTACACATCTGTTACAATTGAATTTTTCTACTGCATAAATATGATTTATGAGTTCTCTTCTTTCTTCTGATTTACCTCTGCTCCGGTTCCGACCCGGTACTGGTAGCGCCGAGCGGGGCTCGGGCAATCCCGCAGGGTCTTGCAGCGCGCGGCCCCGAGCTCAGGCGCCCCGGCTCGGCGGTCTCCGCGGGCAGCTGCGGCTGCCCCGTACCAGGGGGGAGCGAGACGGTGGAAAACACAGGCGGCGAGGGAGAAAAGCGAGGCGGTTTCCTTGGCAGAGATCTCTTTAATCCGGAGGATCTCTGGGTCCAAAGGAACCCCGAGCGCGGGAAGCGGGGGTTTATATTTGTTTTACCGGGGAGGGGGATTTCCAACTTGGATCCAATAACAGGGGGTTACAGCATAACTGGCAACTGAGGTGACCAACTAGGGGTGTGGTATTAATGTTCAATAACTGGCCCGTCCCCTAGAAACTGAACCTTCCCGAACCTTCGGGGTTTTAGCTCACCAGAGCTGGTTGCCTAGCAACGAGCTCACGAGGAGAGGCACAGCGCGGCAGCTTTTAAGCTGCCTGCACTCACACAGGCTCGCTTCTGCTTCTCCAAGGGAGAGCAGTCTGATTTTGGGCTGCCACATACCTCCTTTACTTATTCACAAGAAAGCTTAGGGTTCAGAAAGATTAACATTTTTCTCAACTTTTAAAACAGCATGGAACTTCTGAAAATTTTTGAACTGATTTTTTTAAATTTAATGTTGCATGACTATTGCATTCTACTATGGGGAACTGCAGGGAGTTCTTATAAAATGGATGGTCTTGCACAAAATTAAGTTAAACACGACAAATATTATATCTGAGAACCATTTATTGGTAACAAAAATGGTGTTGCCCGACTAAGGAAGAGTAGAAAAGACAGAAAAGGAGAAAGGAAAATGAAAAAGAATGGGGGGAAAGAGAAAGAGGGAGAGGGGAAACAGAAGAAGTTGGAGTTACTGCCAGAAGGTTGGGGTTGTGCTGTCGATGTCCACATGGCAGGGGCTGTGTGCACACTGCCTGCCAGGGAGCCTGTGCAGCTCTGAGAGGAGCCCAGCTCCACAGGCAGAGCTCTGGCACTGACTGGAGGCCAGATGTGTTGTGAGTGGGCACTCAGGCACTTGGTGGAGAACCATAGACAGGGTCACGGCAGGGATCATGGCAGCAGGCTGGATTGGCACAACAAGGCTAGAGGCAGGCAGGAATGCAGGGATGAAGCAGGAATGGTGTTGGACAGGAACAGAGGACAGGCAGCAGCTGGAGCCTATGAGGAAAAAGAGGTGGTAGGGCAGGATAGAGACTACACACAAGGCTCAGAGGTCATCTGGTGTCCAGCCAATTGCCAAGAGGGAGAGCAAGTGAGCAAGGGCAAGCAGGGGCCAGCAAGGGAAAAAACAAGGGCAAAAAAGCCAAAAAGCAGGCTAGAGCCAGGGCCAAAAAGCAGGCTATATAGCCAGGGCCAAAAAGGAAGGCAAAATCTGGTTAGAGTTAGGGCAAAGGGCCCCAAGACCTTGTGACACAGTAACGTTTATACTCCCTGGCTCCTCCCAAAGTCTGTTGACAGGAGACCATTGGCCCAGTCCAACCTTCCACTGCAATCCATTGGTGGAGACCTTTCACCATCTGATTGGAAAAGCCTCTCTTCATAGAGAACACAGTGTCTTTGGTGCTCCCCTGCTCACTGCCTGTCCCATGCGAGACATGAAATGGTTGCCAGGCAAAGTCTCCCCAAAGACAAGGCTTTCTCCCATCTTCTCCTAGTTGACTCCTGCAAGTAGCACATGTGCAACCCCTCCCACACATGCCTCTGACAGTGTTGAGACAGAAATCAAAATTAAATTGGTTCCTCACACACAAGATAGCAAGAGTTTTATAGATTTTCTAGACAGTCTTCAATAATTTATGTAGCTTCAWTAAATAAATCAAATTATCTGATGAAATACAAAAAGGAAAATAATTTTTCACTTAATATTATCATGATAGTGCATATCCTGAAGAAGCTGGAATTATTTTAAGTATTTGGGATATGTTTATTGGTAATAATAATTAATCGGTAATATCATGTTGGAATTCATGTTTTAGGACCTTAAAAAATAAATAATGTCCAGAATAATCTTTAATTTACTCTGTTGGCTTGTCAAACCATGCTGCACAATTGCAAGACAGCTACATTTTCTTTTCCTTTCTCCTTTCTTCTTTGAATTTTATTTTGGAAGTATTATAATGGTATACCTGTAAAAGTAATATCTGTGCTTGTACAATAAAACATTGTTGTCCATCCTTTTATCCATATCTTCCTTCTTGATTCATGTGGGTGCTTAATAACACACCCAAGGGTAAGCTCTGTTGCTATTTAGCAATTCAGGAAAATTTTACCCCACAAAGCTATTTCATTTTAAGCTAGAGCAATGAAGGTGAAGTTACCAGATAAAATTACTTCAACTGAGTCACCAGAAGGTGAGTTAATTCCAAACAAACAATTTGGCAGCTTTCCTTGTACTTTCTCAGACCCCTTGTTCATTTCTCTGAGCACCTGTGTTTTTAGAGAACTTCCCATCTTCCTTTGTGTGACTTCTCTTCCATAGGATCTCTTTTCCATTTCTACATTTTCAGTCGTGTTATAGGCTAGTGGTTCATAAATCATTTTAAGGGTGTTCACATTGACAAATTCTGTAGGAGGTGGAGGATATTTTAAAAAACCTCTATATCTCCAGAGCAGAGTACTGTCCACTGCTAATGTGTGAATATCTGGAGGGATGCACCCCAAGGTTAGCAGGCCTTTTCTGTATTAAGAAAGAACTGGGGTTTTATCCCTTGCTCACATATAACGTAAGGAAGCCAGAAAGTTTGATGCTTCTGTTATCCTGATTGGCCAAGTGCCAGCCCGAGACACCTGTTGGTCACCTGAAGTGTAACTCAAGACCTGTTGTCACTCCAGTTGGGCAAATTGCCAAAGACATCTCCTGGACCGTTACTTAAATACTTAAAAGACAACACAGAGCCCCTCGTGGCTTTTTTTGGAGTGCCTTACACAGTGTGAGGGTCTCCCTGGCACTGTGCTCGACTTATTTCCTTTCTGTTTGATACTGTTTGTTATTTTTTCTCTTTAATAAAACCTTTTCTTTTACAAAGCATTCCTGAGGAAGTAATCTCGCTCTTATTAAGCCACTCTGAGAGGCTGCTGGCTTACCCTCAGGCTTGCTACATCTTCACACAGAATTTATCACACTCTGACCAAGCGTAAGACTGTATCACCTATCCATGCTCTTACTATGAGAAAACACCATGAACAATAGATGCTTTAAATGTTGCATGGGAAAGAACTACACTGAAACATTTCTTTGTTTTGTAGAGATGTAAACTTCTGGATTTTATATTCCAAAATATGCAAGTCTAGTAGCTCATTGTGCTGGTTTTGCACTAATTGATTTGTGGTGAAGAGGGAAAAAGTCAGCCATTGAAGTGATTCTCGGTGAGGGGCTGCTAGCAGCTTCCTCTGTGCCTGGCAAAACCAATCGCTGGAGGGCTCTGAGAATTGGCACATTGCTAAGCCAATTACAGACACTTGTAACGCCCCTGATAACACATTTAAGAGTGAAAAAAACCCACGCAAAGCTCTCTTGCTTCCTGCTCTCTAAAAAGAGGTGGGGGGGATCTCTCTGGGCCCCCTTCCTAGCRGTGTTGGACTGGCCCCCTTCCTGGAGGGGGCAGCGGGACCTCATCCCAGAGCGGCTGCCAGGCCATGCTGCTGGGGGCCATCCCAATACCACAAGCAACCATGTGGCCAGGGCAGCACTTGCGCAGCTGCAACTCTCTCAGCATGTCTCACGATGGACTTCATTTACTTCGTCGCTTTTAGCTGGCCATGCTGCAGTCAGAAAGGCAAAGTGGTGACAGCAGCTTTTCTTTTTCGGTGTCCCACATGAAGAAAAGGCACAGAGTGGAGCTGGCAGTCAGCGCAGCTTGCASAGTGCTGGCGGAGACCATGAGACCAACAGAGAGAGGAGCACAGCAAGCGATTCTCTGATTGTGGAGCCTAGACAAGATCAACCTTTCAGCACTGCAGAGCTCTAGAAAAACTGTTTCAATTTATAGAACTTGSGAACAAAAGAACCTACAAACACCAATTCTCTCCCAAGTCAGAAAAAAGGAAAAGGTGCAGACACATTAGAAGAACAAGGCAKCACTAAGGTCAGTGCAAAGGAGGGAGRGGGAGGAGGAAGTGCTTTGAGTGTCAGAGCTGAGATTCTTCTCCAAGTCGTGATGAGGGCTGTAATATAACAAACTGTTTCCTTGTAACTCGTGAAGTGCATGGGGGGATGCAGCATTCACCCACAGCCCATGAGAAAAAGGCACTCCTGCTGGAGCATGTGGATGCTGAGAAGCTGTGATCAGGTGAGAGGCTTGAACAAAGAGAGAACCCTTGCTTTTATACTCTAGAAGAGCTCATCCTTAAAAACTGCACCCCATAAACTAAATGGCCCATGAAAAGCAGTTGTGAGAAGACTGCAAGCCATGGGAGGAACTTCACATTGCAGATTTCAGGTGGGCTGCTATTCGTGAAAATTAAAGCCATGTTGAAAAAGTTCACAGAAAACTGTCTCCCATGGGAAGGACTCCATGGCGTAGCAAAAGAGAGTCCTCTCCCGAAGCAAACTGAAGAAAGATTTTTAGAAATGACAAACTGACTAAAAATCCCATGTTATGTCTCTCTACGCTGTTGGTGGGAAGGAAAGAAGGGCTGAGGGGGGAGGAGGGGGCAGGAAAAGTGTTCTAAAATTTTATTTTTAGTTCTCATTATGTTCTTTTAATTTTGTTAATAAATTTTTCTTTATACCTTTTAAAGTTTTAAGCCTGTTTAGCCCTTAAAGTGTTTTCTCCTAATCATTTTCTCACCCCATGAGTTTTCTTTTCCCCCTCCTCTGCTTAACTATAGCAGATGAAAATGAGTAAATTATTTTCGTGGATGCACTGGCATTTGGCCGATGTTAACCCATCACACTCATCTTGGGGAAAAGGTTTTAATATCAAAACCAAGGAAAGAGCAGGCAAACTACTGATATTCTTAACTTTACTTATATTTTTCTTATCCTTTATGTGTCTTTCATTGCATTATAGTCTCTTTTCACTTTGTTTATTGTCTTGCTCTTCCTGTGCATTCAAGTAAAAACCAACATAATGCATAACAAGATATCATGTCACTTCGGTATGTAATCTTTTACTTGTGGTATATTTCAGAAATGGAGCTCTGATATGAATTGAAAATGTGCCTCATCGATTTGAGATACTAGAAATCATATTCAGCATGCAAAATATTCAAAACTAGTTGTGGGTGGAAGTAACACAAAATAACCCTGTAGATCTGCCTTCGCTTTTTGCATCTGTGTACAGATAGATACTCTTCACAGATCACCTCTATATGCCCTTTTGACTTTCACTAATGCTGCTATATATGCAGAACAGTATCCCTGACCAGGCTGGAAAATATCAGAAAGTCTTGAGAAAAAAAAAAAGTTATTAAGTATGTGTACATTGTATTTACAGGTGAACTTTAGGCTCCCGAGACATTCATTTAATGTATCTTTGCCAGCCATAAATATGAGCCTGATATTCAGCCATGCCAATTCTGTTTTACTTTATGGGCTTGACCCACAGGAGACAGGAAAGACATAATATGTAAAGGAACAACACTTAAGAGGTGAATTGATCCATCCCAAACAAAAGTAAGAACTTGAGTGAGATAAGATGGGAATTTTCTACTGTCTACAGTCTATTTCTGTTGGAACCCTGGATGCTGAAAATTTTGGTTTTTCTATGTTGAGAGGTGCTGACCCTCAGGCAAGCATCACATTTGACCTGAGGCCTTGGAACAGGCTTCTGCCATTGAGTGAGAGCCCTGAGATTATGGGTGTGTAGTTTGTAGAAGTGTGTGATCTCACAGGGTGAAAAACATCAGTTTAAGATAGTAATGTGTGTGACCCAAGATGGAGGATTCAGGGTGTTGCTTAAAGTCCTTCTTTTCACCTTTTTCTTCCTTCTTCATGGGTTTGGATGGCTTTCTGTAATTGGGTGAAATGGGTCTGCATTGCAGACCTTTAGTGGTCACCACTGAGTCAGAAACATAAATAATACAGATGTYATCTTGTTATTGGGTAAATAGCACTTAAAAGACCTTGGAAAAGTTAATAGTTGGCCATTTTGCCTCCCTTTTCCTAACTTGTTAGGTAGAGCTCACAGCTTGTGAGTCTGTAAATAATCTGTAAATASATAGGATACAATAAATTACCACATCCAAACTCAAATTTATGTCCGTGTATCATTCATCCTGACCTTGGTGGAACGAGAAAAAAGAACAAGAGCCCCAACAGATTTCTTGTTTTGAATGCTCTCACCTGTGCTAAGATAACTGGGTAGAGATGGAGGAGTGTTAAATGCTTCTTGAATAAGTTGAGAAAACAGATTAAATGTAGATAATTTTATTGTTTTTCTACCAGGAAGGAAAGATTAATTGTGACATACCATTTCCTAATTGCATTTGATAGGTCAATACTACAGTATTCAAGATAATAGCAGTAAGAAACCTCACCTAAATATTCAGAAGACTACTTCAAATTGTTTTCTACTTAGTATTAACAAGAGACAGGAACTTTGGAAGAAAAATGTTTTTTCTCGATTGTAATAAATGACTTTTGGAATAAATGATGTTTTGCTTAGCTGTTATAGCTGATGTAGTTTTCAATTTTTCAGATTGTCATAATTCATGCTTGTTCTAGTTCTTTTGCTTCAAAGCAGATCAAAAATTCAATTAGACTTTTATTTCCAAGCTTGCAAACTTAGTACTGAAATGTGATACAAAATTAGCAATCATTGGCAGTGGGGACAGTGCCTCAATAATAATTCCCCTTGTTGAAACCGTTTGGGACAGGGAGATTTTGGGATTAAAAAACGGTGCATTTAAAATCACGTACTTCTACATTCTAAATTAGCACCTGGTAGCTACCAAATTTATCATCTAGAAAGGTAAATTTCTCCTGAGTCTTGATTCTGCAAAAGTTCTCACACATGCTTCCTTTTATGCACTAATACAGTCATTTAGTAACTACTCAAGTCTATCAAAATTGATCTACTACATGAGGTGCATCTAAAGGTACTCTGCAGGACAGGGGCTTCAGACAGAAATGAGTCTGGGCTTACTCCAGCCTAAGGAAATACATCAGAGGAACTCCTGGTCAGTATTTTGGATCCACAGTAACTTCTTTATCTTTGTCACAGAGAACTTATTTCTAGTCTATATCAATCTGTTATGAATAATGGGGGTACAGACAAGTAAAAGAATTCTGCTCACTTAGATGGAGAATGCTTATCCAAGACAGGGTTTGTGAGGGATATGTAATTTTTACAGCAATATCTTACAATTCAATGGTTCTTTAATGCAGTTATTGTTCAGTGTCACTAGAGACCATCAGATATGGTYTAGTACAGGCTGGTGGGAATGACTTAGGTTTTAAAAAGATGATGTTTCCAAGATAGGACGAATATCTTGACATAATTTTACAGAAAAATATTTAAAGTAAAACTGTTTCTGGACATCCAATTCAGTTTTTTTTTATAAAAATAGCATTGCTACTATTAATTTTAACAATAATCCTGTTGCCACAAAAATAAGGCCTCTAAGTTAAGACTCTTTGAATAAATTGGCCATCTGATCTTTTTTTCCCTATTATTGATTATTCATATTTTAAAAAATTTATTGCTGATGTATGATTTTTTTCTACTTATTGTATTACAAATTGCCGTTTAATAATTTTTATTGTCATGAAAATTGCAACATTAGATTTACATAGTTCAATTAACCTGAGAATGAGTATGTATTGGTGACATCCCTTTGGAAAAGCATGGATTCTGGATTACTATGAAAAGGTTTAATTGTTACTATTATTTCAGAAATATATTAACATACTCAATATTTTACTTAATTGTTCTTTGCAAGTGTAATATCACTCTAGAGATGCCTAACTTTCTCATGCATCATGTGAATCATTCAGTGCCTGATGCAATGCTGCTCTATTTACTGTCAAATGAATCCATATATTACCACAGCATAGATTGACAGAAGTGCTGTAGGTTTGGATAAACAGATTAATTTTTTTAAAAGAGTAGGAGGCCATTTGTGAAGTGAAAGACCACTGTACTGAAAAAACAATTGATCCCTATGACCATAATGACTTAAGTCATGTCAGATCTTTGTGATGCTTGGTGGTTGTTCAGCTGTTATTTGGCAGGTGGCAGTCAGCAGAAGGCCTCTTGCAGGTTGCAGCTGAATCTGCACTACAACTGAGGAAGGAGAAGACATGTAAGCTCTTTCCAAAATAATTCCATTTATTTGTTATCCCAAATCTAGCAAGCGATTGGGAAGTTAAATCAAGGAGGAGTTACACATATTAGAAGTACCTGAGATATMTTGATAAATATATGTGAAGACCTAAACCAGTTTATACTTCGCCAGCAGCTAACTTCAGGCAAAAGAAGAGAATGAGGGAAAACCCAGTGGTACAAGTAGTTGAAATTAACACATGAAATAAATGTGGGTGGGAAGATAGAACACAAATATTTTAACCAAAGTTAGATTTCTGGTAAAAACCCAAGGTGAATTATCAATATATTAGAAAGGAGAATAGTTGCTTTTTTCAAATAGGCAATATATGCATATCACCTTTTGGTCTGATTGTGCTAATTTGCTGCTTTCTCTGGCAGACTAATATTGTCAAGCAGCACTGTAACTTTGCTTATAATAGTATAGTCATAGTTACAGCTTTAAACTACAGAAATACAGTCTACAAAATTGAGATAAAATGAGTATACAATCCATGAAAAAAAGCACTCTTGGAGAGATGTTATCATTAGCTTATGAGTTAAATGGTAGTATTTCAAATCGGGTTCCTCAGTGCTCTGACTTAAGCTTAATTTTATTCTATATTTCAATCACATTTTGAATAAGATGTAAGATTACAATGTGAACAATTAAAACAAAACTTGAAGAGTCTGCAAATACTTGGCTTATCATTCTTCTAATGGTCTTGTAAGATTTAGGAATGAGTACTTCAAATTATTGAAGACRTTTTTCTTAATATTTGTGCAATCATTCTTAAAATTAGGTAGAAAAATATGTTTATTTATGTTACTACATTGATTACATTCCTAAATTTAAAAATCTCTTGGTATATTTCCCTGAATTTGAACTGCATTTATTTTGACAATATGGAAAAATTTAGTGGTGTTCTTTTTTACCTATTGTTAAGACTAGCTTTGGAGTCCAGAAGTAATCTGTTAAAAAAAAAAATCTCATTTCACACTGTGAACCTTATGATTTGCTTATGCATCAGTAGTTGCTTTATAGGCAAACACAGTATGTCATGTAGATGTGGGACAATGTCACTGTCAGTGAGGCTTTTTACAGTACAGGTCAACCCCAGGGATGGTAACCTCAATTGTGTCCTCAATCGTGGCCTATTTATTCCATTTGATGTATTAGATCTATATCTGTAGTGTAGCAATTGACAATTAAAAATTAAAAAGGAGGAAGGTTATTTTATTTTTCCTGTGGGAGACACTGGGAACTATAAGGCTGTAGGGAGTATTTTAATTATCTTGAAATTAAAAATAGCAAGTTATGTAGCTCCATGAAATCTTAAATTCACTGAAGGACTAGGAAGACTGTCGGTTACTCCAATTAGCCTGGTACAGCTTTGTATTATATTCAGAGAGAAAGACTACATTAGCTCCTATCCATTCATTGCTTCATGGCTGAATTTACCCAAGCTTCTGACAACAGATAAATATGCATGTTGGTGTGATCAGAGTTTGGAGTGGGAGCTGCCTGGGGATTGCTCAGGCCTCATTTGGCCATGTGATAGGAGGGAGCTCATAGTATACTGATTTTTTTGAGAAGTTTTTAATGTTCTCTCTGCCTCTGACTCCTTGTCTCCCGCTTCTTTGTCGTGATTCTGATTAATTTGAAATTCAGGCACATCTCGATACCTTTCCAGTGTCTTTGGTATGTATCAAGAATGTAGAGGGTTACAGCACTCCATAACAAACAAAGTGGAGATGAAAAGTGAATAAACAAAGTGATACAAGATAATGGAGAAATCCCTGTTCATTCTCTGATGTCAGGTCTGTGCTAACTGAAACCGTAAAAATGCTCCTATTACATAATTTATTTAAAACTCCATTCCTCTCAATAAGATTTATGATCTTAATCTCAATAAAAGAAATCTCCACAAAAAGAAGTGAATATGGCTTAATCAGAGAAAATTGTTGCCTACAGCAGATGAGTTTCTACAGCATCACTATGCATATATTTCTGTAAACTGAGGTCGAAGTAAAGAATCCTCATAAAATCATAGACTATGCACTGTTCCAGTRCCCAATCACCCTCTGGGTGAAAAAGCTTCTCCTGATTTCTAGTCTAAACTTCCCCTGTCATAGGTATATGCCATTTCCTTGAGTCCTGTCACTGGACATGAGAGTGAARAGATCAGTATTTGCCCCTCTGCTTCCCCTTGACGTATATGCACACATACAAAAAAAGCTTTGCATTAGAATAGCAAGGAAAAAAAAAGTTCCATATTTCTGTAGAAAAACTACTGGTTTTAAATTGAGATTTAAGGGTCTACTAGGACATGCTTTTTATCTGAGGCACTTGGCTCATTCTTCATAGAAATGGGGAATATTTGAGCAGAGGTGTCGGGATGTGTGGGATGGGACAATGGCAGGAATTGCTGGTAACCCTTTTACATTTTTATTTTCTTTCTACCTTCTTCTCCAGTATGACTGCAGTTGCCTTTAGGAGGCAAAAAAAACATTTAGGAGTTTTATTTTATAAAGCCACTGCTATTACAGAGCTCTAGTAATTGGTGTGCCCTTCATCTCTTCTTTTCCTTTGTCCTTAATATCATCCCTGTACATTATTAAGAAATGTTTTGTGTGTTCACTTTTGATCAAAATGGATGTTTGATAGACTCTTGGAATGGAGCATTATGTGACAATCTATAATTGTAAAATCCAGAATTCAGCAATGGAATTTCCCACCAAATTTAGACTATGTTGTATTTAACAGCAGACAGATTAGTAGGTGGTTAGGAAACTTTTCTCCCTCCCCCACTCTCTCCTTCCTTTTTCTTGGTTGCTCTGTTTCATGCTCCACTTATTTAACATACACAAGCAGCCAGGAGACAGCAGCAAAAATGAGGAATTTAACTCCTCACTGTCCTCGGTTTGCACTAGGACCAGGTACAGTATTTGAAAGGCAGAATTTGACTTAACGATGATCACAAAAGAATTTGATGTTAAAGTATATAAATCCCAATTAAATATTAGCTGGAATTGTTAAGTCTAAGTAAGTAAAAAAAGATTTATATTGGATGGAACTGAGTGAGGTTTATAAAGTATGTAAAGTATCACCCACTTCTTGCTTTGGAGAGCTGTGTAGATTTTATAGTAGCAGAGCTGTGTTTCTTACTGAATATGAGTTATACTTTCTGGTCTTAAGTCTGATGTTTCTTTACTTTTTTGTGTAACTCTAATGGATCAGGAGGGGCAAAGGAGTTACCCATCAACCTTGTTTGTTGTGACCTCGATTCCTTCTATACAACAAATTCATAGCTTTCTTTGAAGGCAGCAGTGTTACATATACTGAACTTTTTTGCAGAACAGCTTGGTCTTCCTCTGAATTTTGTCTCATTAAAATTGTTCATAATAATCATGTGTTGTAAGCATTTCATTTATCAGCTTAAGCGCGTGGGTGTACTTGCCAGCACTGCAATTTGGAAGAAAATTTGCAACCTCATCTAACAAAATGCAAGCAAGCAAGCAAGCATTATGATAGACATACTTACTCAAAGCAAAAAACCAAAGCCTGCAGTGGGGGCACAGACGCTCTTAGCGGGTGTGTTGCTGGGTTAACTAGGTACTCTAAATGTAGTAGAAAATTATTTAGAGACACAATTTGGAAACATGTAATTGCATATATCACAAAATCTAGTATATATAACAGAGCAGTGTTGTAAAGGGGAGTGAGATAAGGAGACAGGGCAGTCTTAGATGATTACGTGAAAAGGAAAAAAATCCAAAATTCTATTTAGCACATTTGTTGAAATACTCTCTGTGGTGAAGGAGGACATAAATTTTATACTCAAGTTGTATGCCTTGCTACATAAGGTACTAGTACTATGTTTAATAGTCTGGTACTCAGTTTAGTCTTCTGGTGTTTTGTGTATTTATCTTCCCTCTGTTGGTTACTGAAGTTTGATTTGTTTTGTTAGAGGTCAGAGGAGATGAGCTTTTTTTAAATGAAGCTTAGTAAAAGGACTAGTGGTTCCTTTAAAATTATGAAATATAGTCTACACTTGTAGACTATGTTCCCCCATAATATGATGCATGAGATTTTTAGATTTCAATGTCTGTGATTCAATTTCTTCTTGAAATAGTGTACGGATGCTTTACTTTAATCTCTATTATATACACACTTATATGTGTACACATCTACGACTATATTACAATTAAAATTGCAATTAACATGCCAAGATTTTTATTTTAAAATACAGAATGGGAATGGGCTATGAACTGGGAAAGACATGGAAAAAAATGTGACTTTAGGAGCATAGGTAAAGAAATTTTCTTTGGGATCCTGCATCCATAGGTATTCATCCATCCATCTGACTACCTTATACTCCATTCATGTTTCTGACATCTACAGAATCACATAGAATTCATGCATGTGATAAAATCCACAATATTAATTATGTATATTGTGAAAATATTCTTACTGAGCTTTTTTTGATAATTTAGTTTGATATTTTGAATTTCATAATTTCAGACAGGGTTCAAAGTGATTTCTCTGTTTGCTTTCCCTTTTTTTTTTTTTTTTTCTGTCACATATCTCTCTTACACTTCTTGTCTTAGTTCCCTATGCCTGCTAGACATTGCTCCTAGTTATGGATTATATTTGATTTTTCAATAGCCAGGGCCAAGTTTATTTTCATCAATTCACCTCCTGTGATTAATTCAAGAAGTCTGTTGTCTTGGTTTGAAAGACAGGTATCTGCCAGGGAAAAAGACAGAGCCTCACTTGGAATGGGGAATTCAAAACCCTTATTTATAATAATAAATTATTATAATGTATAAAATTAAAGGGGCTCTCAGGCAGAAGTGTTGGRGTAGGAATAATAGTTCTTTACTAATATGTGTAACAAAGCAAACAAACAAACAGCTACAGCATTAATAATAAGACAGAACCAAGAACCTCAAGGGGCTTTTGCTCCACAAAGCCTGGGGCACTCTGATCCCAGTGGCTTTGAAAGCATCAAGCTGGAGCGGTGGAAGATGGATGGTAGATGAGGTAGATCAGAAGTTCCATGGTGGTGGCTGAAACAGCAGCAGGGATGTCCCAGCAGGGCAAGGGGGTGCGAGGTCAGGGTGTAGCCGGACCAGAGAAGCAGGGACGGAGAAGCAGGGCTGGAGAAGCAGAGGTGGCGGGCTGCCTCCGCTCCAGCAGGAGGAGAAAGATGCACTCAGAATTCCCGGGCACACAGGCGGATGTGGTAGATCTCCCAGGACCAGACTTGGTGGTGGCAGTGAACTCCTCCTGCAGCAAGCAAACAGCCTGGCTGTGTCTTCTCTCCCTGAATCCCTACAGCAAGAGTGACTGCCCCCCAGCCCCCATCCTTTAGCTGCCCCCAAAATCTTGTGTTATCTCCCCACTCCGAGGGAAACCTCTCAGAGACAAAAAAAAAAAAAGGTGTAGCCAGGTTCTTCCTCCTCTTCCTTGGCCTCCTCTTTTGTCTTTGGTTAAGTACCGATAAGCACACAGTAGTTAGTTTCCTAGCAATTTAAGGGAGAAAATTCTATAAGTAAAAAAGAAACAAATCTAACCCCCCAACATCTGTCTACTGCCAGTTAGTGAGCTCTYAGCTCATTATTTCTTCCCAAGGTTGTGAACCTCTGTTTCATAGCAAAGAGGTCCATCCATTTATATGGCTCCAGTTCTCAGGGTCAGCTATTCTTTCTCTAGGGCTCCTTTGTATTAACAGTTCACTAAGTGCACAGGCAAATTTCATGAGTGTATATTGACTAGTTTGTCAATGTCATTACCTGACAGTGTAAATAAAACTGATGCAAAGTTGTATTCTAGAGAAAGTCATTGGGCATGTGCCTTACAGTCTCAAAACTCCTTTTTCAGTATCACTTATTTTGGACTATTCCTTCATCCAATTGCTAATTTACTTCATATATCTGACACTCATACTTCCTAAACTTCACCATTATTTTCCACTTGATGTGATAGGAGATATTTGTAGATGTCCAAGGAGATTATTTTTTCTAGTTTCCTGTATAGATATAAATGACATGTTGAAGAAAGTAATTACATCATGTCAGAATTACCTTTCTCTAGTAGAGTCATCTTTTATTATCTCATTAGCTCCCAATTTGCTGAAGTTTTACATTTTCTTCAGAGCAAATATTCAGATTTTTAGCTGAGAAGATCCCTTTTTACCCTTTACTATTCCCCAGTCATACAGTACTACACCTAACTTGGATGAACTTTAAAATATTGCTATTCAACCTCAAATTTAAAATGCCAGGGATTTTCCATCTTGTACGACAGAAAACAGAGACCCCTACAACCTAAGTGCATCTAGGTTTACCAATATCTCTATTTTAAATATTATAATTTGTATATGTAGCAAATATCAATATCAATATCAATAAATATATGAGGATTTATTTTCTCTGCATGCTATCTTTCCTCAAAAGTTCATTGTTATTGTGCTGAGATTAAGAAAAGCATTTATGGTTTTTTAAAAATTTATTTCTTATGAGAGTAGCATGAAGTGATGCCTTAAGTTTTAGCTTTCACATTATCCAGATTATGTACTACATTGGTATATAACTCTGAACTTCATATAAAGTGTTAGCAAGTTCTCTTCACAGTGTAGTTAGACAAAACAATCCTTTTCCAGCCCAAGAACCAAGGACGCCATTGCAGCTTCACGCCCAAAAAGTATAAACAACAGTGAATCGAGGGGAGCATACTGGGAAGAGGGGACTTCATAACCTGGACAATGAACCCCAATATGTAAATGGACCAAAACTTAGAAAAGTGTGAAAACGTGTGGTCCGTTGTCCATCTAGGGTGCAGCCTCAGACAGGCTCTTGTACTGCCCAAGGTACATTCTTTGAAAGCCTTTGTAGTAAATACCTATTTTATTCCTTTAACACTGTCTAACCTCTGTCCTAGGTAGCCTCTTAAGGCATCAGATGTGGACTGAGAATCAGCACTTTAGAACATGTACTTCAGAACTTGGTGCTGACACCCTATTGGCCTGACATTGCTATTAAAATAGATCTTTTGTAAGGCAAACTAGAAAAACTTAGAGGTGGGGAAAAAAAATAATCTCCTATTTTCTTCTATCTTTCATGGAGGATTTTTCAAAGTTTTTCTGAAGCTTTTGTTCAAAACACAAAGATGGAGATTTGCTGGCTAGAATATCTGCAGGAGGTATCTATTTATTGCAGAGGGGGTTTTTTAGGCCTATTTTGCTTTGACTGGATTTTGGCTGAAGGCAAAGCCTATGGATCACAGCTTTTGTAAAATATTTAAAGCTTTACTGACACTTCTAGTGCCTTTTAAGTATTCTTTCCAATTTATATTAGTTTCTTACCAGGTGTTTTGCCCACCTGCCAATCAGTAATAGAATGTGGGAACAATGCTCTCAGTGATGGCTGGATTACATTTTTTTTAATCTCATGTCATAGCACAATTTTAAAAGAGTGGTGAAACTATCTGAAAACTGTCTGTAGTGGAAGATAAAAGAGTGACTTTTTCAAATGTTCACTGCTCAGAAAGAAAAACGTCAAAAGTAGCTGGAAACAAGGATAATGAATTCAGCTACTAAAAGGGCAATTTTTCTTCTATTTCAAGATTTTCTCTCTCCATCCACAATGTGAGAAGGAAAAACTCTGTACATTCTTTCTTGAATCTTTTAATATTATAAAAGATATTACTTCTTTTTAAATTTTTGAATGGCACCAATCAGCATCAATAAAAATTTTACAAAAAAGTCTGTTCTAAAAAGTGACTCTGTAGGATAGGGCAGGTTTAGAATGGCCTAGATAGAAGAAAAAGTCAAAGTCATGGCATGGCATGCCACACCCTGCTGAAGTTTGTGTTACAGAGTGCTGTACTAAATGATGTACAATGCACAGACTGTCAGGTATTATGGTGAGCAGCTTTGTGTAGCTTAATGCTGTCATGCTGGCTACAGGTGAAGGTTGTAGCAAAAAAGATGCAGTCAGCAATAGGTCTTTGGGAATGCAAATGTAACATTAGTGGCCTTGATAGCATCTCACATTGGAGCCTAATGTGAGATTAGGCTATGTCTTGCTGTGCTAAAATGCTGGTGTAGCTCCATGTCCTTGAGAAAGACTGTTTCTATGACTTCCCCTGGAATAAGGAAGATGGCAATTTATATATTTATTTAAAATTGCTTGTGAAGTATCTAAGCCCAGATCCCTAAAACTTTTTTAAATACCACTTAGCATCTTGTTAGTCTTTTCTTGACTGGTCTCTCCTGCTATGTTCTGCTTCTAAGCATGTTTCAGCATTTCTGCACATCAAGATTGGGAAAAAAAGTGTCTCAGACAAGCTAACAGATGGTCATCCATGCCGGATGTGCCTTTTATATTTCACAGAGAAAAAAGTCAAAAGTCCTGCCATGATCAATAAAATTTCAGTGAAGAACTTTTATTACCATGGAACATCTGCTCTCAGTTTCTTTAAAAATCCACAAGAACAGAGAGCATGTGGAGCAAGATGATTACTGGTCACCATGGCAGTCTCACAACCAATTACAGTAACATGCTATCTCTGCATGTCACAGGGGTTTCACAGTTAGCATGGAGAAAASCATGTGATGGGGGATAAAAGCATGGCCAGTTTTGAGACTGAATCTTAATCTTTCTGCCTAATACAAAGTACCCTATTGTGATACTGTCAGTGTAGCATGATGCTCTGCCTGGAATGGAGTTAAGCAACTCAAAAAATGTCTTAATTTGCAAAGCTATCATTGGTGAACTGAGAAGGGGTGGCATGCTGCTTTTGGTGCTGAGTTATGCTAAAACCAATCTGACTTATCCACCTCAAAGTTAAACATCTTGATAGTGAGGTGAAGATGGGGCAGATATTGTAAAGCATACTTACCTAAAAATGCTAATTGGGCACTGCTGGTGTGCTAGCTACTACTCTCAGTCAACCACTCTATACTCCAAAAGTACAGTTCCACTTTCAAATGGCAGGTTCTTCTAACATATCCCTTCTTGATTCGTGTGTGGAAATTTTTCCTTTGGATGAGGAAGCCCCTCTAGGCTTGTCCTTGAGGCTGAGAAAAAGAGATTTGCCCGCAGTTGTTGGTATGGATATAAATCTCTACTTAAAATTTGGGGGGGTTGGGAGTTTTTTGCTAGCTTTAATATGATTGCTTTAATAGAATTGCTTTGACATAATACACTTCAATATACTATACTGTACTATATTATGCTATACTATAGTACTATACTACTATACTAGTCGTTTTAGATTCTATACTCTGCAGTAATAATTCCTATTAAGATCTTTTTTGCCTAATCATTTATCACATTAGATCATTCATTTTTGTAGAAATATGTCTGGTTTGTGATCCTTAATTTGGAAGGATAAAGTTGTACAAATATTCCTCATACCTCTGTAACTCCTTGTATTTAAACCATTGACAAAACCTAGGGCTAAGATTGGAAACAGCCACAGCCACGCTCCTCTCTAAGAAGGAGTTTAGAAAACAAAGGGAGTCCTTTCTGCACCTTGTGACTCAGTAAGAGGATTTCTCTAATAAACTCTGCCTGAAGTTCCCATTCCACCTGTGACATGTCGTCAAAGGGGACATAAGAATTTCAGTATCGCATAAAATAAATTGATGTCTCGCCTGGTAACTGTTCATTAAAATGCGGTTTTGTTTTGAAGTTATTAAGGAGAATAAAAGTAAGCAAAACAAAACCTGTTTGGTTTTGTGTACAATGAAGAGTATAGGCCTACTATTTCTATGTTTCTCATTGCAAGACCAGAGAAGCTATTGACTTTTAATTGAATTCACTTAGAGGAAATCAAGCAGACTCCTGGCAGCAAGAACTAGTAACTTTCACCCATAATGGAATATACAAGGTTCTAGCTGCCAGAGAGCAGGAATGCATTTTAAGCTAATATTCAACAAGTTTGTGACAGGCATTTTGTCACATTTATTCCAGTTTGGGTCAAAATTAGGAAAAGTGATATTTCTGTATTTTAAGGTCCTTTTTTAACTTTTTAAAAGGTCTGTCAGAATTTCTGGCATTGCATAGAATAATGAAGTAGAAGCAAAGATTCCTAAGGAAAAAAAATAAAAGGGTTTTCCAAAGGTCATCTGCACCATATCTCTATCTTAAAAAGATCATGCTTCCTTTTTCCTGGCATTTATTTACCTGACCTGGTATTGGAGAGAGGAATAAAAATCCCAAGCCCCTTGTCATGCAGTTCCATAGACTTCCTCTGCAAACTAGTCCAGAGCTTCCCAGTAAACTAATATAAAATAAAACTTTACAAATATCTTTTTTCCACAACCACAGTTTGACTTATTTTTCAAAGGCAGGGTGATGAAATTTCATTAATCCTTTAGGCCCATGAAAGCTGCTATAATTTTTTCTTGCTGGTATTCTTCCTTTCTGGCTGAAAACTCTGGTAGTTTAGTCTCTCCTTATAAACTGAGCTTTCGTTTTACTAAACTGCATCCCTGATCCTTTCTGTATTTCTTTTCTAGACTATTCTGGCTAACTTCTTTCAAAATTGTGGATGTGATAGTCAGAGAAATGTTAACAACTACTCAGTAGAATGGAAAGACTCATCCAATATGCATTCCGTTTCTTATGGAAGTGGCTAGTGAAAAGGTATGGTATTTTCTTTTGTAGTATCAGGATGGCATTTTGAATTTTTGTAAAATCAGTGGCCTAGTATAATACTCTCAGGCAAAAGTGTCATCTGTATTTTTCATTCCTGTTGTGGTTTAACCCCAGCCACTGACTAAGTCCCACACAGCCATTTGCTCATTTCCATCATGGTGGGATGGGGGAGAGAACTGGAAGAGTGAAAATGTGAAAAGTCATGCGTTGAGATAAAGAAAGTTTTTAGAGAAAAAGCTGCTCACAAAATCAAAGCAAAACAAGGAATTCATTCGCCATTTCAGCAGATAGGCATATGTTCAGCAATCCCCATGATGGCAGGGCTCCATCATGCTGAATGATGACTTGGGAAGGCAAACACTATCATTCTAAAAATCCTGATTGCTTCTTCTTCCCCCAGCTTTACACAGTGACCACAAGGCCATAGGGTCCAGAATAACCCTTTGGTCAGTTGAGGTCAGCTGCTCTGGCTGTATCTTCTTCCCATTCTTTGTGCCAGCCCCAGCCTTCTACCTGGAGGAGTAGTACCAGAAGCAGGAAAGGCCTTGATGCTGTGAAAATGATGCTCAGTAATAAGAAAAGCATCTATCTATTATCAACGCTATTTTCAGCATAAATCCAAAACATAGTCTCATACTAGCAACTGTGAAGAAAGTTGCCAAAACTGGAAGCACTTAGAGCTGCATGATAATTCTGTGGCAAAAAATCAGATTGATTTCTAGACTTGTGTCTAATGTGTCAGCCTTTTTCAATACAATGCACTCTCTGTTAAAAAAAAATCAAGAAAATACTTCTATTTATACATGGTAAAATTTTATGGATCTTCAAAATGACCTTCCTAAAAGAAAAAGTGCTCATCACATCCATCCATATGTCCTGTTCCAATCTGAATGATTAATTATTCTCAAGTAATTGGACTTCCCAGTGACTTTAATTGAGTAGCTCATGGTTCTTTATTGATTTTACTTTCATTTGTGTTTATTCAAGAAGAAAATTTGAAAGCATTTTTTTTTTCTTTCTCATCATATCTGTAAGAGGAATTATTTAACTGCCAATCTCCTGAAAATCCAAGAAATGGAAGACAACATTGTTATCCTGCAACTGCTACTGGTATTTGAGACATCCCAAACTATTAATTATCTGCCATGATACACAATGACTTTTTCAAATGTATTATTGTGAAGTCTAGCAGACTCTTCACCAAGAAAATTTCACCCAATAAAGCCCTGGAAATTTTCATAGAAAGTCAGGCCACAAAGACTGACTAGGTAGTTTTGAATGTAGGCTTAGGTTTTTTAACTGTTTTTAATGTCAGCATTTCGTGCAATCTATAAAAAATATTTAAGGGACTGGAATAGTCAGCATCACAGTGAATATGTTACAGTTGGTCAATGTGTTCAGCAGCCTTTTTAGTAAGGTGGTAAAAACTGCAAAATCATATTGGGAGAAGATGTTATTTGAAATTTTCTGTGTAGTTCAGGATATTAATGAATCTGCTAGAAAGAAGTGAAATTGCAGATATTTGAGTGTCTTCTGGTATTCAGTTGTTTAAATGAAGATAAATGGATTGTGCCCTGTTTAAAAGCCTCAGACACAATTAATTACTAGATCTCTGTCTTCAACTTCTAATAGATCTCATTCTCAAGAATATCTYGCAGAGGAACAAACATCCAGTGTTAAATCACCACTATGTTAACCACCTAAAATTGTTTCAGAGTAATAGAATTTATATATTCCTAGCGCTACAGAAACAACCAGAGAATCACAGAATCACAGAACCACAGAATGGTTGAGGTTAGAAGGGATCTCTGCATGTCATCTCCTCAAACATCCTCAATCAAGCAGGGCCACAGGGGATCAGTGTCACAGAGAGCTTTTGAAGTTCTTCAAAGAAGGACACTGCACAGTCTCCCTTGGCAGCCTGTGGTAGTACTCAGTCACACTCAGAGACAAGAAGTGTTTTCTAATGTTCATAGGGAACCTCCTGTGTTTCCAATTATGCTCATTGTCTCTGGTCCTGTCACCAGTGAAGAGAATCAGATTCCATCTTCTTTACACCCTCTCTTCAGGTGTTTAGCAAAATTAGTAATCTTATTGCTGAGCCTTGTTTTCAACAGGCTGAAGAGTCCCAGATGTTTCAGCTTTTCCTCACTGGTGAGATGCTCCAGTGTCCTGAACATCTTTGTTTCTCTTTTCTGGAATTTATCTAACACATCCATGTCTCTCTTGCACTGCAAAGCCCAGAACTGGACACAGTACTCCTGGTGTGGTCTCAGCAGTGCTAAGCAGAGGGACAGGATTACCTCTGCTGATCTGCTGGCTATGTGTTGTCTAATGCAGTCCAGGATACCAGTAACATTTGCTGCAAGGGCACATCACTGACTCATGTTCAGCTGGGAAACCCAGGGCATTTTTTGCCCAGTTGCTTTCCAGGTGGGTGTCCTTAGCATACACTGGTGTGTGGGGCTGTTCCTCCCCAGGTGCAGGACTTGACATTTCTCCTTGCTAAGGTTCATGGGTCTTCTGTCATCCCATCCCTCCCTCTGCATGGCAGCACAACTCTCTGAGGTATCATGCTTTTCCCAGTCTTATGCCACCTGCAGACTAGCTGAGTGTACATACTGTCCCATCATTCAGTCCCTTGATTAAGATATTAGGCTGGACTAGACCCAGGATGGACCACTAGATGCCACTAAACAAGAATGGCTACTGCAGTCATTAGTACACCACAGGTACGAATCCCCAGTGATGTAAGGACATGCACAGATTCACCAAATCTAAGGAATACTATTTCCCATTTCTGTTGTGTCTATTTCTAAAAGCAAACGTGCCCTGAGACTTAAAAAGTAACTATAAAAGTAGGTAGCCTTGTAGTGGATTTGGGAAAAAGGAGCAGAAAGCCAAAATACTTTCCAGTTTCTAAATACAAAGCACATTTTCTTTCTGTGGACACTTAATGTGATGAACAGTGCTGCATGCAGAACTTGTTTCCAAATATTGCTAAGCACAAGCAAATAACTTTTTTTCACCTTTGTACACAAGAAAATGCATAATTCTTGCTACTCTTCCAGCAACATTGCCCAAATTGCCCTGGGTCTGTCTTGTCTACTCTAGTAAAAAAGTCTTTTTGCTTTGGTATAGAGTGTTGAGGTATTCAGTTAGTGTTTTCCTCAGTGTCATGCAGTAAGTTATTCTGAAAATGGTTCCACTGAGAACTGCAGCCAAAATAGTACCCTACTAACTGTCAACATAAGTGATGGTCTCTATTTAGGTAAATGGAGAATGGTTAATGCTAAATTTTGGGAGTGGAATTGGTCTGTCTATCAGGGAAAGAGCATTTTAAAAACAATATATAAGAAATAATACATTTTTCCGTAATTTTAATTTGAATACTTTCTGTAGTAGTTCTTTACTTACTGTCATTTGAGCATTTCACTTTCTGGGAGCACTTCTGAGATTAACTGCCCTTCTGCTTAGTTTTTTTTTGTTTGTTTTTTTTTTTTTTTTTGTTTTTTTTTTCTTAAAAATGCCAGTTAATAACCCTGCTCTGAATTCTTGTTGAGACAAATAGTTGACCATTACATTTTTTGATCAAAACTAAAGTTGTAACATAACTATATTTTCAGTAAACTGTTATTCATCATTAGGAAATATCTCCATAAAATGTAACAGTCAATGTGAGATTGCAAGTGTATTTCCTGTTGGCATTTTATTTTATACTCAATACTCCTAAAACTACAAAAAGCTCAATTTATCATTTTGATGAATTGGCAATAAAGGATTTGTTGAGAAAACCCTTTGTATTTGTGATTCTTAGAAACAAAAAATCAAGTATTGCCAAAGTCTTCAAAGTAAAATACAAAGCGAAACAAGCAAACAAACCTACAACAGCCTCCAACTAAAAACATGGCATCCAAATTGTCTTCAGTGTGTGATTCTACATACAAGCAGAATTGAGAGCAGGCTATAGGGCTTTTCACATATTCTTTATATTCTTAATATTTTAAACCAAGAAGTATATTGTTAGTCTCCTTCTGAAAACTGGGGTTTTTTCTCATCATTAATTCTTTCCTAATAAACTTTTCTGAGTTGGGCTTTTTTGATCTTTGGTACTGACTAAATGGCTAACACATTCTACTTTTTTGAACCTGGAGACTGTAAACTTGTGACAATAACCTGTGATGCCAATGTCTTTACTTATCCAGAAATGTTTCAAAATTTACTTTCATAGGGAGGCTTATTCTGTGTTTTTAAGGAATTAATATTATAAAGGCAGTATAGATTTAAACAAAAAGGTAAGCGCTTCCAGAGATAGATTCTTCTAAATTTTCTCTTGATTGTCACCAATAAATGAATATATGGCATAATAATAATTTTGTTCACTCTTCTTCTTAACTACTACCTAGTTAAAATTGCTTGATTACCTTGAATCTAGCATTTTCTTTCAATCTGGAAAATCTACCAACTTTAAAAGGAATGTGACTGTGTAATTTAAGCTAATAGCCTCCAAGTAATACACTCTAATTACAGTTGCCTTCTTGAAACTGTGGAAAACTTTGAATCTTAGCTTGAAAAACTTATGCCTCTTGTAATGTGATTTTGCAGAGATGATAACACTAATGTCATGGGCTATGAATTCTGATTGAAATCAACTTTGGATTCAGTTAGGGGGAAAAACTCATCAATTCCCATCGGTCTCATTGAATATCATTACAGAGAATTCTTTCCTTGGAGTTAAGCCCACTTTGAACTGTTCTGGTTTTCCACTGTTTGCATGTTTCTTTGCACCATCTCAGTTGTGCTGGCTTAATTTTTAGATATAATTTTTATATATAAAATATATATTTAATATATATATAATATATATAATATATTTTATATACTATATATAATATATATTATATATAATATGTATTTTATATAATATATATTTTATATATATATATATATAAAAAAATATATAATTTTTATATATTTTTATTGCATGGTCAAACAGATAAAGGAACTGATCCAGGATTTTTAACACTTGTGTCAGCATAACTGAAAACATATTTGAAAATCAGATGTACTTTGAACCATTTTTGTCATTCAGCAAAATGATTGGATTATCTTCAGATTTATTGCCAGTGTAAGTCAGAGGCAGGTCTGCTATTAGGGGGAGTAGATGTTATGAATCCACCCATGATAAAGTTCAAGTAACTGTTTCTGAAATTTCATCCTTATATTTCTACATTCTGACATTAATTTTACCTGCATTAACCTGTAACAGCTCCATCCAAGAAATTAAAAACTGTTTGACCTTCTTATCCATCTCTCACTGTGTTTCATTCGTGTCTAGACATGAGCAGAAGCTGTTACTGGATTTAGAAGCCTTCCTCCTCCATATGAGCCACTCATTGCCCAATCAATAAATAAACATTTCTATTATCTGATTGTCTACAAGGTTGTTAGCCAAGTAAAACAACAGACTAGCTGATATATTATTCATGTAAAAGAAAAAAGGAATGTAACTCACAGTACTCAAACATGCTTTATAAAAAATATGGCRTTCTAAATTCTTCCTTCCTCCTTTGAAATTTGTACATTTTAGGACTGTTAGCCAGCTTGAATTTTGAAGGTGTCCTAGGGTGACGTTAGGATGTTTGTATCCCCAATTGTCTGTTGAATTTGTGCTGGATGTTGTACTCTGTGTACCGTGGTGTTGGGTCTGAGGGGAGGGGGAGGCACAGTTTTTTCAGAGGCTCTGCTCCTCTGAGTGACCTTGAGCACCTGGAGTTCTTGATAACACACAGCATGAGATGGAGAAGTTTTTCTTTTTTTCTCTTTTGGCACCTTGCTTTTTCTTCTGCTTCTGCTTCTGCTTCTGCTTCTGCTTCTGCTTCTGCTTCTGCTTCTAGTTCTTTAGTTAGTTAGGGTAGCTAGCTAGTTTTTTTCTCCTTCTTTCCTTTTTTTTCCTTTTTTTGCCTKTCCCTGGAATTGTTCTAATCTCTCTGGACTGAGAACACGGGGGAGCGCCAGAGGGCTTGCACCTGGGACCCACCAAGATCCACCTTGAGCAGTAACTTCTCCCAGCACCAGAGAGACTGAGACCCCAGCCACCATCTTCAGGGGGGACCTTCTTTCTGAATTTCATCATCTCTCCAGAGCAGCACAAAGTCCTTGTCATCGGGTATTGTTCAATTTATGATGCTGGGGAGTGCTTGACTTATTGAATAAACATGTTTTTTTCCACTTCTCTCTGAGGAATTTATTCCCGAACTGGCTGGGGTGGGGGGGGGAAGGGAGGGAGAGCCCTTTAGGAGGTATTCTCCCAAAGCTGCCTTAAGCCACAACAGAAGGTTTTTTGTTTTATTGCTTTATGATCAGAGAAAAAAAAAAATAGCATGCTCATTATAGAATATTCATATTCAAAAGTATTAAAGTCTATGCTCAAATGTGATATTGTCATATGCARTGCAATATATAGGAAGCCTGGGGTATGTTTTCCTAGAAAATTCTTTGTAAAGAGCATAGAGATTATCAACTGATACAGCAAAAAGTTTTGATATGATACTTGGGTGTATTAGGAGAGTAATTGGATTAAAGGAGGTTATGTTATTTTCTTTCGCTGGACATATATCAATACACAGAAATAAAATTCTTACAGCTGAGACTATTTTTTAGTCTGTAGTTAAATTCTGAAGGCATGTGGGAACACACAAGTCAGTAGACGGTAGGAAAAGGAGAATTTTTGATAAATTCCTCATGTTTTCAGAATGATATATGCCTCATACATGAGACATAACTATTATTATTTGTTGTGTTTAAACCTAGTAGACAGTTCAGCTTGGTCACTCCCATGCAGCAGGATGGCAAAGAGAATTGGAAGGGTAAAAGTGAGAAAACTAATGGGTAGAGAAAAATCTGAGCATGCAAGCAAAGCCTGCACAGGAAAGCAGGGCTTCACCAAGAAAATGACTACTTGGAAATAAAAGCACCATGCCTCTAAATGTCACCCCTTTGTCCTTGTTGGGGGGTTATATTTGGGGTTTTTTTGGGCTTTTTTTCTTTCTTTTAGAATTTTTCCCTTAAGTTGCTAGGATACTAAATATTGACTACTTATCGATACTTAAGTGAAGATAAAAGAGTTGGCCAGGACGATAAGGGAGAACCTGGCTACATCCTTTTTCTGTCTCTGGGAGGTTTCCCTCAGAGGGGAGATAACACAAGATCTTGGGGGCAGCTAAAGGACGGGGCCTGGGGGGACAGTCACTCTTGCTCTCGGCATCCGTGAGAGAGAACACAGCCAGGCTGCTCATTTGCTGTGGAAGGAATTCACTGTCACCACTGACTCTGGTCTTGGGAAACCTACCACCATCTGCTTGTGTGCCCAGGAATCCTGAGCTAGCCTCCTGTCCCACCGCTGCCGTTTCTCCAGCCCTGCTTCGAGGCTTTTGGCTATGCCGGACTTTGCATCCCCGTGCCCTGCCAGGATATCCCTACTGCCATTCCAGCCACCGCCGCAGAACTTCTGATCTACCTCATCTACCATCCATCTTCCGACGCTCCAGCTTAGTGCCTCAGGGCCACTGGGATCAGACTGCCCCGGGCTTTGCCAAGCAAAAGCCCCTTGAGGTTCTTGGTTCTGTTTATTATTAATGCTGTAGCTGTTTGTTCATTTGTTTGCTTGTTTTGTTATAGATATATTGGTAAAGAACTGTTTTTCCTACCCCCATACCTCTGCCTGAGAGCCCCTTTAATTTTCTAAATTATAATAATCCAGAGGGAAGGGTTTTGAATTCTCCATTCCAAGGGAGGCCCCAGCTTCTCCCTAGCAGGTACCTGTCTTTCAAACCAAAACAGTTCCTCTTTCCCCTCCCCCTTCCTCCATTTTTTATCACTCCATACGTCATCTTATGACATGAAATACCTCTTTCATTACTTTGGACAAACTCTCCTGGCTATGTCCCCTAACAACTCCTTGCCCACCCCAGCCTAGATACTGGAGGGGCAACATGAAAAACAGAATAGGCCTTGATGCTACATAAGCAGTGCTCAACAGTGTGTTATCAACACATTTTTGATCACTTATACCAAATATAGCACCATGCAAACTACCATGAAGAAAGTTAACTCTATCTCAATCAAAATCAGTACACTATTTAAAAATATAAAATCTGAGTCACAACTATTTTAGCAAATGGACAGATTTCTAACAACTTTTCACAAAGACTACATGTCCTAATAAAAATTATGAAGCAATTTGGTATCACATTTTCTTCTGTCAGTATTTGTTCTGTTCCTTCTAGTAAAAGCCCCCCCCCATACATTTCTGTCTTGTACCAGGGCCCCTACACCAGTTAGTGTGCAATGAAACCGTGTTTCATGAGGCTTCCTGTTTAAGAACTATTCTTCCATTTTAAGACTATATAATTATGACTGAGTGAAATGAGTTTGTAGGAATCGTATGCTGAATGCTATACTAATCTATAAAAATACACAGCATCTTGAGTACATGATAGGTGGATGGTGATAGTAGGGTTTAGACAGACAGAATCAGAAGGTTTAGACAGACGGAACTGAAAGTTCTTTTATTACTTTTTTTTCGCTTGTGTGAGAAATAAGCCACCATAACCAAAGGTTTAATGAGTCTGCTATTCAGTTACCACTTTTCTACCAGAAGTACACATTAATTTACTGTTATTAAAACTAAGCTGCTGTTTGAGTTGATTCTTCAAGTGAAGAAAAGTTGGTTGTGATGCCTTGGGAAATCTGGCATGAAACAGAGACTGGACAGAGCTAGAGAATTAAGTAGATATTTATTGTAAGGCCCTAGGATACACCTTGGGCAGTACAAGAGCCTGATCGGGGCTACAGCCAAGGTGGGCTTAGAATGGCCAAAAAATGGATGATGGGTCATGAGGTCTTACACTTTTATAAGTTTTGGTCCATTTGCATATTGGGGTTTAATTGTCCAATTACAGCTTAAGGTTGTGAGGTCTCATCCTTCTTGTTTCTCCCTTCAGTCCACTGTTGTTCATGCTTTTGGGTGAAAATTGTCCTTGGTCTTCAGCAGGGAAAGGATTTGTTTTGTCTACCTACTCTGTGAAGAGAACTCACTAGCACTTAATATGAAGCTCAGAACTACACCCCTAGGCAGCACAGAATCTGAAAAACATGAAAGATAAAACTTATGGCATCAGTTGCATGTATATTACATCAGAATGGGATAGAAAGCTTCCTGATCTGAGTTGCATCTGTGTTTCTAGTTAGCAACCATCTTGAAATAGAGGACTTCAGTGATCAAGTCAGCATTCTGTCACTGAGCAAAAAACATTTAATATTCAAGGTCCCCAGTCTCTTCTGATGAATTAGAGCTGCAGGTGACTCCAGGCTGACGGTTTATCTCTTCTGAGATAACCTTAAATTGCAGTGAGTGGCTGTTTTCTCACTGCCCATGCTTGGAAGAAGGAATCAGAGTCTTTGGGCTGCAGTTCGAAGATGTTTATTTTAAAGTCCTTATCTCTAAATTCTGTGAAACCCAACGTGGTGTTCACAGGCAGCTGGAAAGTTGAATTCTGCCCGCCCCCCAAACAGCACCTCGGTTTTATAATCTGAATTACGTTAACATTGTTTTCTTCTAAAATCCAATAACTAAAATCCAAGTCACACAGTGAAATCACACCTTTACCCAATCCTAAAAACCCAACACCCTTTGCAAAAGGAAAAAGGAAGAGAAGAACAGGAAAATGTGACTTTATCACATTGATCTGCCTCCATATTTGCCCAATAATAAGAATACAGAGAAATTTAAAACTAATATCTACACATCCAGTGATATAATAAAAAACACATCAATCAAACCCTCGTGTCACCCAAATCCTCAGACAGCTTTGGAAGTCTTCTCCAAGGTGTCAGATCAAAGCCAATGCCATCTTTCAAGCAGGCCCTGTGAGCCTCACCCCCCTGACCTGGCTTTTGCCCATTCAGGAGACCCAGAGAGATATTCTGGTTTCCCACACAGGCAAACTCCTCATCCTTCACTATGAAGGTTTCTGCAGACTCTGCTTGCTGAACCAGCTGGGGGATCAGAAACTCTTGCTCTTCACAGGACCATGATATGGGTGAGAGATGTCCTTGCTGCTGTCAGAATCTGATACTTGTAAACAAGTGTGCTTCATGTTGTTTTGAAGACCTGAATATTTGGAAGTACTGAGGTTAATAGCCATTGAAGGTGACAATAACAAGAGCAGCAAAATGCCTATTTTGCTGCCTGCTTTGAACTGTCCCCATAATAGTAGTAAGTTACTTAACTCAGTTCTTCCATGGTCATTTTTGATAGTCAATATCATGAATTAGGATTCCACTGTCCTACATTAGGAAATAGTCCTACACCGCAGGCATTCAAAGGGTAAATCTGGAAGTAGAATCTAATTCAACTAGGTCCCGTCTTTTATTACCCCAGAAGCCTGCTGGAAGAGGTTTCACTGAGAATAATTGTATATTTTGTGAAATTCTAAGCTTTAAAACTGATGGTTTTACATACTATTAAAAAAATTAATACTGTTAACTATGATGCCTAATTTGTTATGTAAAACTACATGCCATTCCTTCTTTCTTCTCAAATGGCTGAAGCCTTCAGAATCATATCCATCAAGAAATTAATACATGGAAGCACAAGAAGAAGAGAGGTGGGAGACACAGATTAGATGGTGGTTCCCAAGAATTCTAAGATCCTTGACGTAACACACCCTTCCCTTCTTTTTTATTTCCCATTTCCAGTGATTTCCCTATTCCCACCAACTAGTAACTCAAAATTCTGGCCAAGGCAGCAATGCTAAGTTCCACTAGTGAAGCTATATTTACAGGTTTTTTCCTTCAGCATTGGAAATAAGGATATATCCACAACTCCACAAGTAAACCTTTCCCTATGCAATTTCCTATCACATTAATTTTCCTTGTACTCAATAGAGCTGGAAATCTGATGAGTATTAAAACTGTAATCTTATAAATGTCATTCTAAGATAAGTGTATTATAATATATTTTTCAGTATTTCCTTCACTGAAGCCTAAAAAATTATAACATTGGGTGTTTTACTGGTCAAATTAACTGAGCGTGCACCCTGAGCTGCTCCAAGCTGCTACAGCAGCACTGAAGTCAGTACCTAACAGTGACAATTCTGCACTAGTCACACTCATGAAAAGGATTAATCTTATTCTGTGTTTTGCCAAAGTTGGTATCTGACCTACATGAATTAAGCAGATTAATCTGTTTTAATCTGTAATTTGTGTGTGTGGATAAGCAAGTAGTTGAAGTAAAAAATGTGAGCTAGTATGTGAAAAGTGTTCCTTTTTCCTTGTAATTAGACTTTGAAGGCTTGAACTTCAGAATAGCTTCCATAAAACTTCAGGCTATGACTGGGGAAATTAAATAAATAAATAAAGCAGCTGAATTTAAACTACTTCCTTTTGGCAAAAATCTGGAAGCAAAAACTTTTGAAGTGCCAGAACTTCACCGCAAACATGAATCATGTTCAAGGCCAGTGATTCACAGAGCTAGTTCAAAATGCACTTCTTTCCAGGAATAGCTTTAATCCAGGCTGCCATGTGAAAGAAGAATTTTGTTCTGCTTCAGCAGTGCAAATGCACTATCATCTTGAAACACAATTTCCTTTCAAATGCTTGCGCTGGTTATTATCTTTCTGGTTACAGCTGAAATAAAACATTCATGTTCCAGAAGGAATGGTGGTGCTTGAACTTTTAATTAATTTTGAATGCTCTTTGAAAGATTAATATGAAGATGTGCCTTGATATGGGGCTGTGATTGTGGTATCTCAGTACATAATGTTTCCATTCACAATCAAGAAATTAATCTTTCCCAGTATATCCTTCAGTTCCTCTTTAATTTTGTGCAGTCGAGTGTGACAACGTTTTTCACTCTGTTATTTCCTGTATGGAAGGGTTTCAATAAGACATAGACCTCTGAGACGCTTGGAGAATTATATCTTGCATACCAGAAGAATTTAAGGGAACAAAAATACTGTTAAACACCGTGAATGAGTGAAGATATGATGAGTGGATTAAATACCACAGAGGTTCTAAGACCTCTTTGAAAAAGACATGTAACTTCCCAATGAAGTACTGTGGTACCATAAGATGAAATTGCCACTGTTGAGTATTTAGGATTTTAGATTGAGAGAAAGAAGCAGGCAAAAATAAACTAGCCATATTCTGAAAAGCCTTGGATGAAAAGGACATAGAATCAGCTGAGGTCTCATTGAGCATACTGGAGATTAATATATTATACATTAATACATAATAAAGATGAGCTAGCATAAATTTGAACTGGGAATTTTTGTGGTTTGGAGTTATGATCACTGGTAATTTTGCCACACTGATGTTAGTCAAGCTCGGTTTAAACTTATTTCCTAAGTCACATAACTGATTGACATTCTGTCTATACCAAGAACAAAAGACTTGTCTGAGGTTTAGTTCACTTTTAAGTGACAGGGAAGCCAGTTAGGAAGACTTTGAGTGAAATATACCACAGTAAAGCTGGAAAATCAAGAAGTAGAATTAAAAAAAAATACATGTAAGAAAAAAAATGTCTCTACAGAAATTTATATTTTTATTAAGACCAAAAAAGTTTGGCATACTTTAAAGTGCTAAAAATAATTGGGAATAAGAACAATACAGATGAAACCAAAGTAAATCAATATAAAACTTGCTTGCTGTTCATTTTAAGTTCTACTAATTTCAAAGCTAATTCTGTACAGACTTCCTTCCAAAGTTAACAAGACATTCTAAAATCATTACTATCAAAAACAGCAGTAAAAAGATAGAACTATAAAAACCTTTGCTTAGATTTGCACATTATAAGACAGGAATTACAAAATACAACAGATATTTTGGGAAAAAACAAAATAATTTTCTCCCAAGTACATTGTAACTAGACATTTTTGGAGTTTCAGTTCTGGGGTTTGGTTTGTTTTGGTTGGGTTTTGGGGTTTTTTGCCTCATTGAACTAAAATTCCCAGCAAACAAATTTCCTTTTGTGGTGATTTTCATTTGTTGTATTTGTCTACTTTGCTATACTGTATTTAATCTATATAACTCTGAACTTGTCCCCTTTTAGCTGGAAGTGACTGTTTCCTCAAAAGAAATAATTTTTCTTTTACTTTTTTTCTGCCTCCTTTCTTTTTGTGATGAGTTGGCCCTGGCCAGCAGCTGAGCCCTCACAGAAACTCATTGCTCCCTCCCCTAGCCCAACCAAGTAGGACAGGGGAGAGAATAGAAAGACTGAAACTAATAAACTCATGGATCAAGATACAGACAGTTTAATAGGTGAAGGAGTTAAAAAAARGACTACACAATGCAATCTAATAATTTTCCATCTCCCATAAGCATACTGGTGCCCAGACAGTCTTCACATAATGGCCACCTTGGAAACCAAGGAGCTCCACACCTTTCTTCCTCTAGACCAGTTTTAATGCTAACTGTGAGGGAGGTGAGGGGATTTTACTCCCGACAGTTATATGCTATGGAATTTCCCTTTGAAATAATTGGGACAGCTGTCTCAGACAACTATCAACTTCTTTCTGACACCCAGCTTACTTTGACACACTTTCCTTAAGTTGCTGTATGTTCTCATTAATAGATTCTGAGTGATCAATTCATACAACACATCCCTTTAAAGTCTTCACGGACATGTGAAGACACATGTCCGTGTACTAATTTTGTGTGGTACTGTTTTGTAAGGTTGAATGCCTACTATCTTTAACATCTATTAATATATCACTTAATACAAGGTAGGTAGCATTTGATTGCTTACTCAGCCAACACCCCAGTCAATGCAGTTGTTTTAGTGCTACTGTTGAACTAAGTTGTGGTAACAAAAGAGATGCTGAAAACCTTTTTTCAAAGCTCCAAAATTTAAAATTACTTTTGTAGTCCAGATTATATTGATGGATAAGATTTTTTCCTCTATGTCTCATGAGAGCAAACATTTTTGCACTAGATGTTAGTAGAGTAAGTTTACCCAAGCTACATCGTCCACTTATGATGTGTGCTGGAATAGCAGGCTGCATCCCTCTGTGGAGTGATGGGGAAGCACAGTGGTAAAGGAGAAACCATTGATGCTATGCAAATGATGTTTAATTGTAGTCAAAATATTGGTGTATTACCAATTCTGATTTAAGCACAAATCCAAACCACAGCACCACAGGAGTTATTGTGAAGATAGTTAACTGTATACCAGCCAGATTCTGTACGGTCTTAGAAGAGCTTTTCCATTTTCAAGGCCACTGAGTAATTGCATGTTACCTAGCCTCTCTTTTCAGTTTCCAACAAATCAAACATATCCTATTSTTTGTTACAATCCTTGGCTTTTTAAATTTTTTGTTCAGGAATTGAGAGGTAAGGAGGTGTAATATATGTTTGTAGTGTATAATGTTATTTGTGATGTTTCAAGGTATGAGTAAAGACATGAAGTTAGATTTGTTTCAAATAAAGTTTGTTTCCTCCAGAGCCTATGCTTGGTTGGACGAACATAAGATAACCACAGTGTTGGAAATGCACAAGTACTTTAATAAAATAAAAAGTAACTGCTTTGTTTACTTTTTTTTCTGTCTTAAAGAATAAATAATAGAAATGGAAACCATTTTACCATCCCTGTAGCAGCCATCACCTGTTTAAAGAACTTTGATACTTCCCAGCACGGATTGGGTTGCTGAAAAGAGAAGCCAAGGAGTTCACACCTATTAGAGAGCTGGGACTAGAAAATGTGGTGGGGATGGAACTTCCATGTTGTGTAAATTAATGCCTAAATTACATTGGCCTCTTATAGCTACTGTTAATCCAGTGTTCTTTGCTATTTTTCTATCAGATTAAATTAATGGTAATTCAGAAAAACAGCAATAATAGACCTGTATTTTTTGTGTTCTACAACTGAGCTTCATTAAAACCTTTAATCTAAAGCTCCACCATGGGAAGTCTCACAGAGTGAAAATGGGAGGCCTCCTAAGAGCTTTTCATTTCAAGCAAGGTCACATATCATAAGCATTCTAGTGATTTTTTTTTTTTTTTTTTTTTTAGTAGTGGGGTGTTTTGGGGTTTTTTGTTTGTGTCTTCTTCCAATGAGACCTTACAAAAAACTTTGCAATTGTTTTGGAAGAAGTAAGGCTTAGCTCACAAAGCTCAGTGTTAATGGGCTGTGAATACACAGAATACAAAGAATAATTGTAGAAGGGGAAGATAGGGTTGACCAAAGTAGGGGCTGAATGTCATTTCATATTCACTGCTACAGAGATAGATGCAATTTATAGGAGGAGCTGCAAAGGTCACTAGCTGATAAAACTATTTAATTTCATTCTATATTTCTGGGTTCTTACGGACAGGGAAACAGAAAGTCCCTGTATCAGCATTGGAATATCTGTGAATTTATGGGTTGAACAGACCTTCATTTTGAGGACAATTTAATCTAAAATGTGGAAGTTGCTAGGCTACTTGGCAGCCTTAAAATTCTGTATGTCTGATACAGTGATAATACTTAAATAAGTAGTTGATTTGCATTTTGATTAGATACTTTGGTTACAACTTGCATAATTTTTCTGGAGGGTCTGGTGTTGTACAAATAAGAGGTCATCAAACCTTCACACTTACCAGCCCCTCCTATGTCTTTGTTTCATGAAGAGAAGACATAATAGAGAATCCAAGAAGATTCTGTGTTCAGCCTTGCAACTGAAGCAGCACCCCAGGTTTCAGTTTTACAGAATTCATTACCTTGTACTCATTTTACATGCACATATTATTGATAATACTCATTACCATGTTCTTAAATCCTTTTTTACTTATCTATTGATTCCAGGGTCTGTAATCTCAAGGCAAGGCTTTGCAGTAGGACTGAACTTAATTCAAGCATTTTGTTCACAGTGGATCAATTACAATAGTCGTTTAAAGAACAGTAGAGTTATAAATTAAATGAACAGGTTCCAATGTGCTCATAATCAGACTTCCCATAATGTGTTTAGCTGGGATGCAGCTCTACAGTGTAACAAGAATGACACTGGTGTATTAAGACCAGGATAAAAAACAAAACACTGTGAAAATACTTCAAGGGATAACAGTAGAAACACTACAGGAATTTATCTAAAGGGAAAAATGAAGTGAAAAATGCCTGTCTCTGTGTCATTATAAATGAGAAGTGAGTGTCCTAGTTGATAGGATTTGGAGGTGTGGTTTGAGTATGCCCACTTTTATTTCTGATACTGCTCTGCTGGATGAGCTACCAGCTTGCTGTGCCTCCATTTCCCTGTCCAAATACCGTAAGTTTATGGTATTTTTCCAAGAGCATTGTAAATCTAGCAGATAGCTATTTCTCACATATCTAAACTCACTTTTCCACCAAAACCCAAAGTGATTTTCCCAAAGGATAGGAAGAAAAGGAGAACGAAAAAGAAAAATTAACTTTAGTAGAATTTCAAAGCAGACAATATATCCCTCTTTTTGTAGACAGATTAGGGCTTTTTGTTTTTGGATTTATTTTTGGCTTGTGCCAAGTCTGCTGTTTTGTACTGTTAAGTGAATGCATAGTTCTTGTGTGTTTTAATGTCTTTCTTAAAGGCAGAGGAAATCAGAGTTTACATTTTACATAAAATGATAATTTCTTTATGAAATCATTTAGAAAAACACAGTTGTTTTTTTTTTTAAAGTCAAAACAACATTCAGTACCTTGGGCCAAACAGACATGTGAATGCTGTGTGTATTTCTATGAGGAGGACATTGTCTCAGCCTTCACATCATGCAGTAAATTCACAGTATTGTATGTGGCAGATGCGATTAAGTAAATGTGAAATTAATGCCTGATCTGGTATCATGTAGAATTAAGAAGCAAACACTAGATGCCATTTCTGATAATCAAAGCTCAAGCAGATAGAAATAGAGGCTTTCCCCCAAGACTGCAGATTTCTTCCTTAGGACCTCTGAAGCAAAGCATGCACCAGCTGAAGCTCAAGGGCAGAAAAGCAATGGCCTCTCTCTCTCCCCCCAACGCTAGATTTTAAACTAGAATAAATTGCATCTGTCAAAGTAGTACAACTGACACCAAAGACAGCTTCAAGCATCAGCACTTTATTGCTTTCCAGTACAACCTTTTATATCTTTCATCTTACATGCATTACACCTGTGTGCCCTATCCACAATTTTGTGATTGTACACCTCAGGTACACTGAGGTCAATACACATCAGCATTCCATATTTCATTGCCTTCAATACTGTTCACTGCACAGTTGTAGCCCATTAGGGATGAGGCTTGGCCACAGCCCCATTCCCAATCACCACAATCTGTGTGCCTACAGACCAGCATGGCTGACTAGAGATCTGTTGCTCAAACTAAAGGGAAAGAAGCAAATGCATAGACAGTTGAAGCTAGGACAGGTGACCTGGAGATGAAGTGTGGTTGTGTAGGAATGGGTTGCAAAAGGCTAAGGTAAAGCTGGAACTGAACCTAGAAAGGATACAAAGAATAAGAGGAAGGGCTTCTACAAGTATGTTAACCAAAAAAGGAGAATGAAAGACAGTGTACGCCCTCTTGATAAACAATACTGRAAAACTGGTAACAATGGATGAGGAGAAGGTTGGGATACTCATAGCTTTTTTGCCTCAATCGTAATTGGCAACATCTGTTCSCACACCTTTCAAGTGGAGGGACAGCAGGAAGGGGAGTGAGGGGACAAAGTCCTTCACACTGTATGTAAAGATTCCAACTACCTGAGGTGTCTGAATGTTTATGGAACCTGATGAGATCTATCCCAGAGTCCTGAGGGAATTAGCTGATGCAGTTGCCAAGCCAGTCTCCATGATATTTGAAAATTCGTGGCAGTCAGGTGAAGTCCCATGTCACTGGAAAAGGGGAAATTGTACCCATCTTTAGAAASGGTAAAAAGGATGATCCTGGGAACTACTGATCTGCCAGCCTCAACCTCTGTGCCTGGGAAGRTCTTGGAACAGGTCCTCCTAGAAGCCATGCTAAGGCACGTGGAGAACAGGGAGCTGATTTGGGACAGCTAGAACAGTTTTACCAAGGACAAGTCCTGCCCTTCCAACCTAGTGGCCATCTATGATGGAATGCCTGCATCAGTGGACAAGGAAAGGGAACAGGTGTCATTAATCTGGACTTCTGTAAAGCCTTTGACACTGCCTTCATGCAAAGTTGGAGAGAAAGTGATTCGATGAGTGCACTGCTAGATGGATAAGAAAGTGGTTGTATGGTCACATCCAGAGACTGGTGATCAGTGGATCAGAGTCCCAGTGGACATCACAGAAAAGTAGTGTCCCTCCAGGATCCATATTGAGGCCAGTGTTATTTAACATATTCATTAATGACATAAACAAAGGGATAAGGTGCATCCTCAGCAAGAGCACCAAGCTGAGTGGTGCAGTTGACACACTTGAAAGACAGGATCCAGAGGGACCTGGACAAGTTCGAAAAGTGGGCCCAAAGGAATTTCAKGAGGTTTAACAGGGCAAAGTACAAGCTGCTGCCTATGGGTCAGGGCAACCCCTGCTATCAGTACAGGCTGAGGGATGAACAGATGGAGAGCAGACCTGCTGAGAAGAACCTGAGTGCAGTGGTGGATGAGTGAGGTGAGCAGTGAGCTGCTGCTGCCCCTCTGCTCTGGTGAGTCCAGTGCTGCATCCAGCTTTGGGGTCCCCAGCACAGGAAGGACATGAATCTGTTGGAGAGCATCCAGAAGAGGACCACAGAGTTGATTAGAGGGATGGAGCACCTCTCTTGTCATGAAAGGCTGACAGAATTGGGTTTGTTTGGCTGGGAAAAGCGAAGCCTTATGGGTGACCTAATTGCAGCCRTTCAGTGCCTCTGAAGGAAGCCTACAAGAAAGATATAGAGGGACTTTTTACGGGAGCACATAGTGACAGAACAAAAGGAAATTACTTCAAACTGACAGAGAGTAGGTTTAGATTAGATATTAGGAAAATATTCTTTACTATGAGGGTGATGAGGTAACAGAAGATGTTGCTCAGAGAAACTGTGRATGCCTCATCCCTGAAAGTGTTGAAGTCTAGGTTGGGCGAGGATCTGAGCAATTTGGTCTAGTGAAAGGTGTTCCTGCCCATCTCAGGGGGGTTGGAACTAAATTATTTTTAAGGTCTCTTCCAGACAAATTATTCCCTRATTCTATGACTCTATACAGTCTTCAATATGTAAATATGAGACACTAAGRGGCTGATTTGGAAATCAGTTTAAAATGCATGTACACAAGTGATACAAGAATTGTAAAAATTGAATTCAGCAAGACATGATAGGAGCTTTTCATACTGATACTTTAAGGTTACTTGTGATATCATGGAAAGTTAAATGCTGACATATTTTTATATATACTACAACTCTAAAACTTCATGGACAATGACAACTACTGTTATAAGGAACATTTGGTAACAATTTTAGTTCAGCAAGTTGAAACACCACTAGAAACATCATATGCAACATTACAAGGAGGGAAGAAATACATACTCATTGCTCTTTCATATTTTTYCTGAGGTACAGTGGAAACTGCTCATTCAGCAGCACTATAGTACAGTTGACTAGATGAACAAAAAACCATCATGAAAGCTGTCATTTCAATTTCTTGCTCATTTTTTCTCCTTTTCTTTTTCACAGTTTCTGTTGAAAAGGCTTATATCCTATCTCCTAGACAACGGCAACTTGCTAATAAATTCTCAATGTCAAAAATGTGTAGGGAAACGGAAAAAGAAAATGACTAGTGAGAAAATATCAGACATCCCTTATCAGGACCTATGGATACTGGCTTTAGCAGCTACATTAAGAAAATGATGACACATGCTATAGCACTGCTTTTGCCACTTCTCCTGGTGTTGGAATGGTAAGATATCATCTCTGTGAAGGATTTTAAGGTCATCYTCTATGAGTGCATGAGAAACCATTAAAATAAAAAAACGTGTAATTCTCAAAGAAAATTCAGAAACCCCTGCTTTTCAAAACAACCACAGATTTTTGTTGCTCAAGTCTGGTAATTTGTGTAGAAAAACCTCCTTGGTCACTGCAGTCTATTATGCAAAATAAGAGCTGATGGAAAGGTAATTGTTTAAATTACCTGGAATATTTTGTTGCAGCATGGAGAGACCTGACAAAACCGCACTTGTTCTGAATAGCCAATTTCTTTAAAGAAATAGCTCTATCTTCATGCTTCCCTATGGACACAATCAAAGTTTGTACCACCTGGTAGACATMATTTAATATCAGGAGCCATGAAATATTAGGATTAGGGCAGTATCTGTCAGTGAAGTCCTACAGTCCATTACTCTGAAACATCACTGGTGATGAAAGTCATGAAATTTGAGATTTCAAGAATTCAAGCTGCATCCAGAATTGTAACTTTCAGACTTGATATAAAAATTGGCCAGACAGAAATTTTCTAACAGGAAAATATTGAGTATTGAAAAGCAGGCSTTCTTTATTGCAGTGAACTGGTGATTCAGAGGAACCTTCCTCTAGCTGAGTGTGCCAAGTGTCAKGTGAAGRGTTTTCCTCATACATATTAATTACATATTTATYAGCTCTCCCCATTTCCTTAATGCATATGTATTACTTTATTATACATAGTCCCACACCTTATCAGAAGTCTCAATATGGTCCTTTGGGGATCTTCTTTGATGGTCTTTAAAGTCCAGTGTCCTTTTTAGGTAGCWGTTCCTCAACCCTCACTTTTGAGTAAGTATGTAATTGTTTTGCATAACTTCTACTTGGTCAGCCTCACAGAGATGAGCTGGCATCCTGCTTATCTTGCATAACTTTTGTTTGCTTAATTCTTTATCTACAGTCTTTATCTATTTCTCCAAGGCTCCAATTGCTCTATTCTACTGTCCTTAGAGTAAAATGCTGTTTTGTTCTACTGTCCTTTTCAAAGTGTTAAAAATCTAATTGCAAGATTGTGGACAGTGGCAGAACAAGYGAAATGCATGAGATAGAGTTGGGCATAATGAAATATAACAGCCTTACTCTTTATTTGGATGCTGTACTATCTACAGATTTTCTGTTTTCAGTTGGGACAGAGTTCTATTCTTAGTAGCTGGTACAGTGCTATATTTTGTATTCAGTATTTTAATAATTTTGATAACTCACTGATATTTTAGTTGTTGCTTGGTAGAACTTAACCTAAGTCAAGGACTTTTCAGTTTCCTGTGTTCTGCCAGTGAGGAGCTGCACAAAGAYGTGCAAGGAGCATGGCCAGAACAGCTGACCAGAACTGACCAAAGGGATATTCCATACCACACAMTGTCATGCTCAATATGTAAATATGGGTTGGGTTTTGGTGTGGGTATTTTTGTTTGTTTGTTTTTCTTTCAATTAATAAATTGTTCTTAACAAAGGAGATTTACCTTTTCTATTCTGCCATTCAACATGGAGAGGAAACAAGGATTGTGTGATCAGCTTGTGTGGTACTTAGTTGTTGGCTGGGGTTAAACCACAACATCAGGTCTGACAGAGGAAGAGGAGAAATTGATGGAAGACAATGCAACAGCCCTGTCTTTATTTCTGACCAACTCTGTCTTTTTATAAGAGGTAGCATAAAAGAACACTATGGGGTTAAGTGTAGSATGATACACAGACTAATCATGATCTGCCTGATAACAAATACTGCCATCCCTGTTGCTTCAAGTAACTTGCTCTACAGGTTTCCTAGGAGTTCTGAGAGTTGCTTTATTTGAAAGATTTAGTATTTGTTATGTCTAACTCTTAGATTGCCTAAAGTTCTTTTTTTCTGCCTTTGAATATTCGAAAGTCCTGTATTAGTAGGGAGACCAAAATTTGACTGAGAACTCCTTGGTTATAGCACGCCATATTCATGCAAATATTTATTCAGTTCCCGTACATACAGAACTTTAAACATCTGCTGAAGCCATTGAAATCCACTTTTCTTCAGTGAATTATCTTTCTAAGGAGCAGCAAGCCAAATGTCCTTATTCAGACACTATGAAAACTTGCTAGCAATGCAACCTTAGCTTTTGGCATATCAAATAAATCTAAACTTGTTTATTATATGTATTTTTAAACTCACTTTTCTTACATTAACAAAAGAATAGTAATGCCTTCAAATTATCTGTCTGATAAAAATTGTGTTAGTGACGTGTATGTGAGTGTGAAGGGAAATACAGGCACAGGGAGAGAAGGAATAGCTTCYCTTGATTTTCGTATGACTTGTCCATGTCTCAGATGAAACAACYGATTCCCTTAGGGACTCAATATCAYTACAATTTTAATATATCCAGTCATAGTGTATTTAACAACTGCTAAATATCATAATAAACTGAGAWTTGTAGACAGAAACTATGTGAGTTACAAAGAAGTGTAATGTATTTTAACTTAAAAATGATTCAGCCTGTCAAAGAAATTTTGAAACAACATACATATTCTGAAAGCATATGCTTAATATCAGTGTAGCACTATCCCAGGCAGGAATTCATTTGGGGATGCTTTCTCACAGTCCCTGTGAAATTCTGCCCTCCCTCYGTAGTAGAAAAAACTCTCTCCTTAGAGATGTGGCTACAACCACACAGAGCACARCTTTCATGATAAAGTTACACTGTGCTGGGCAGCTTCTTTCTTTGTCCAGGGTAGGAAAGAAGTAGAGCCATGGCTTCTAAGAGGAGATGGCCTTCTTCACCTCCACTCTTAAGYTACAAAGGTTTCACTATTATATATGATTAAAGAGGGGATCTGTCTCYTCAAACTGCACTCAGTATGATGATTTCTGAAAAAAAACTTTAAACTGTAGTTGGAGATTAATTGTATGTTAAATTAGGTTTATACTGATGTTTTCACAACCAGTTGGTATACTGAGGTTATTCACATACCTTCTTGCACCTATTCTGCTCACCTAATGTTTGAGTGATGTTGTCTGTACTTGTGGTCTTTGCTGAACATATAAGTTAGTCATGCAAGCCTAGAAATAGCTTCTCTAGGCCAATATTTCATTTGTATGCTTAGAATTCAGGGAAATTGTGGCTTTCAAAGTGAAGACACTCAATGGAAGAACTAAAAATTTATTCAAATGACATGATCTAAAATTATGTTTCTGAAAATCACACTTCAAGGTTTTGGATGAAAGAACCAGTTGACAATATGGGCATCCAAAATACATATTTGCATTGCGATCAACCTAATATTTGAAGGTCCAGTKCTTATCTCCAGTGTATGTAATAAAAGCTGTGAGTAAATTGTATTGAGTTTCTTACATTAAAGGATTTTTTAAAGAACTGAACCACAGAACACTGATTTTTTAATTCCCCTTTGCTTAGGCAGATTTGGATCAGTTCTCAGATGCAAAAGAGAAGATCTAAGTCAAGGCATTTAATATTTGCCTGTTGCTAACCTGGAATTCAATATATGTGACAGTTTTACTACTCAGAAGACATCCATTTTTGTCCTCTCCTTGCCAATACATTTTTCCTGGGCCTTCAATTCCCTGCAAATCAGCTATGGGAAAAAAAGATTAGATAAGAGAAATAGTATTAATTTTCTCTGCCTCCTAATTTACATGAGAGAATGTAAATTAGTTTTCATGTCTTCCTCAGCATGCTGTCATAGCAATTTTTCCAGGCACCTGATGTCATATGCTTAGCTCAGTGAAATGATTCTATCTTCATGCATTCAATCGCATTCATTCTGTTTCTACTCATAAAGAACCCAAAATAAATGGCAGGAGGTACATGTAGGCTCATATTAAGTGAATCTCTTCAGTATGTAGGCTTTAAGATGTTTTGGTTTTGCCCTTCTTTTACAGAGAAAAGGTGCAAGAATAAGTATAGCTAGTATAAACTGTTGGCTCCAGGAATGTGGAGTAATCATGATCAGGTTAATACACATTGAAGACATGCCTGGAGGCTGAGTTTTAACTCGAACAGTTGATATAAGCCTTTTTGCTTCTTTTCATGTGTATACAATTTTAACAATAAAATTATGCATCTGACCACATTATCTGTAGAATTATAAAAGTGCCCCAAAAAAGCTGAGTGTATACAAATACATACAAAACAGCTTCCACAGCAACACTCTCCTCAGGAGAAGAAACCATA
>CADDXX010000476.1:331842-343107 GCA_902810485.1 Alauda arvensis
TTTTGCCTGAGAGCCCCTTAATTTCAAATTTATAGTAATTTGGTGGGAGGGGGTTTGCAGTCTCCATTGCAAGGGGAGAGAGCACCGGTCTTTCCCCTAGCAGATACCTGTCTTTTTCAAACCAAGACACTAGGTAAGAAGGATAAAATTCTAAAATTGTCATTTTGACAYGCCATTTGTAAAGTCTTTAAAACAGAGATTCCCTTCATCATTTTTTAGCAGATTTAGGTGTGAATAGTAGACCCAAGATACTCCTACTACGTGCATCTGTTCCATCAAATGCTTTTTCCCTTAGGGACAGGAAATTGCACACTACAGACTGAAATAGGAAATAAATTGAAAGCTAAAGACATGGAACAGGCCCAAAATGAAAGGAAAGAGCTGTTAGTAATTTTGCCCTACATAAACTCTTAGCCATCATCAAGATAAAATATGTACCAAACTTTGTTCACCCGCAAAGTGGTGATGTCAAGTGCACAGCAGTTTTTGTGATTGCAAGTCACTTTGTGTTTCCATGGTCAGCTAAAAAAGAGAAAAACTACCTTTATGTGCAATTTTGATTTCTTTGAGTTAACACAAGATGTGATGGTCTTTATATAAGCAGATACTTTCTCGTGCTTTAGCCCTTAGAAAAGATATTAAAAAMACAATAACTGTAGTTACTGTTCTGATCATGACACATATACATCTCTCTGTGTGATTCTGGTATTACTAATTTTTTTCTCACTTGTCTGCTTCTGGTGATTTTAGTGCCAGGCTCAAAATAACAATTTTTTGTAAAGCTCCATTACTTTACAAATAGTCTAGCCCACACATAAGAAGCCTTTTCATCGGGAGGACTAGAAACTCTTGAGTCCCACAGTTCCAAAGCAGACCTTTATAAAAATTTAGTTTCCTCTCCCTACTTTTGTATGAAAACTATATAATGGAAATGCTCCATAGCATAAGAAAAAAATATGCAGTTTTAAAAAGAAATGGGATTTTGTTTGCAGTGTGTTCCACAATCAGCCTTTATGGTGCATATTTGATATATTTGAAGATATTTGAAGGAAACAATGAAAATTTATCTGAAAAATTTTAGGGTGTCTTATTGTAGAGTATATTCTAATTGTAAAATCTATGATTAGAACAAACTCTTTAACCTGTGTGACTCATTTTTAWGGTAATGCTTGTGGAAAAGTGTGGTGACCCTGGGGGGGTCACCACAGAAGGACTTGCTCTCCTGTGGAGGGGGTATGATCCAYAGGTTGTTTTAGTCAGTGACAGTTCTCCCCCTGGGAAGACTTCTTAGGAGAATTCTCTTCAGAGTTTCACTCCCATGAGCCTTCTCTGTTGTATGTTAATCTGTTGTTACCCATTGGTTCTTTCCTCACTTCCTGGTTTTCCCCCCATCTGATTGGATGGTTTTGGGTCCTTTCCCTACTTGGTTGTTTCCCCAATCCTTCTTCCTATTGGACCAAGTTACTAATCCTGCCCACTCCTAACCCTATAAAGGCCCCATGCCCTGAGACCTCAGCATCTTCAATTGCTGGTTCCTGAAGAATAAAAGGAGCTCTAGATGACTGGAAGCTTGCCTCCTGTTTTCTGTTCCTGTGTTGCCTGAAGGAGCTGCCAGAGGCAGCTGCTGCAGCAGCTATCACAATTGAGCTGTCATCACAGGAGTGCCAGTGCCCCCTGACACTCAAGGYGTCTTTAAAAAGACACCTCGCCAGGGAAGGTGGCAGCACCCAGAAGAGGCTGCRTGCTGTGACAGCAAAGAAAGAAAAGGAGGTGACAGATTCTTTCTTTGGTATCACTCCAACTAGCATCCAGCAAAAAAGTAATACAGCATGATTCTCCTCAAATTATATGAAGACGGAGAAAATTTCCCTACTTATTTTCTATTTAGAACCACACACAAAAGTGTGTGTAAAGCTTTGTTAAAAAAAACAAACAAACAAACAAACAAAAAAAAAACAGACCAAAAAAAAAGGACAACTCGTTGCAAAAACCTCAAGTTGTTACTTCAAGTAACAACAACAAAGAGTACTTTCCAACCCTTAGGTACTCAGGGATTTTCTTTCCTCTGACAGCTGGCATATATTTCTAATAAAATGTTGAGTGCTTTTTAAAAATCTGTGTATCGAACTCTATTTGGTCTAGAARAGGAGTATTTTTATTGTTATTCACTCTAGAAACTATGTTTGSTCTTTTATTTCTTCAAGTACATGACAAACACTTTGAACAGTAAAACAGTGTTCTACACTGAAGGATTCATTTTGCAAAATTTACATCCAATATATTGGCATCATATGCCAGACAATGTTGATAGCATATGTTTTGCAAAACAACATCACTGCACCAAATCACTTCCTGATGACTATTACAGAAGTTCTGACTCCTGTTCCTTTTTCTGTAAACACTGGTGCTTCTTAAATTACACGAGTGTGTTTTTCTGGAGAATGACTGCATAAATTAGTATTTCATATTTGTGTTTAGTTCCCAAAACTAAGATTTTTGAATGCTCACCCCATTAGAATTCTTGTGGTGTCACTTGTGGCATCTCGATTCTGTTTTTCTCAGCACACTTCTATGTTAATGATGTAGCACTGTCTCATGTGGGAGAGTGTTGGGGTTTGTGATTTTCCATTTGTATTGGTTTGTTCCAAGCTACCCCCTTTTTCTGTTTGCCCTTGGTTCTGCCTGGTCTGCCTCCATGATGCACCCCTCCCTGAGCTCCTGTCCATCTCCCCTGTGCCCTCCCCTGGCACCTGTCCATTTCCCTTAAACCTGTCCCCTTGTTCTGGAAAGTTCTCCCAGTTCTCCCAGTTCTCTCTTCTTCTTGGTGATCTGTTGTTACATGTTTGTCCCTCCCTCAAGTTCTCCCCGTTGCTCCCAGTTAATGTCTATCCTAGTTGTAACCACACCCTGATCCCTTCTGATTGGTTTGTTGTTACTGTCCCTCCCCCTGTTAAAAGGTGTTGCACACCCCAGAGAGGGGCTCCTCTTGGGCAGTCCCCTCTCAGGGTAATTTGCCAAGCCTCCCAATTCTTGGGTGTTGTACTTTCTTACAGAGGGAGGTAAAGGATGGGTAACCTTTCTAAAAGCTAACAGTCTTTCAACTGTTTTTATTACTAACTGACAGGCCTTGAAGGCAACCCAAATATARCAGGAGTCCAAAAAAGTGCTTTAAATAATAAATAACATTTTTAAAAGAACTAAGCTAGTAATAAAAGATACGGTCTGCAAAAGACTTTTTTTCTTTTCCCTCGTGGCAACTAAGACAAGATCCCAAAGAAACTGCAGTGACAGCCCAAACCCTGAAAAACCTTTGCTAGAAGCTTTGCAAAAGAAATTTGATCTGAGACTGGCTTCATGGAATGCTGAAGAGGAGGAACAAAACCTAACCAAACAACAACCAAGCAAACAAAAAAATCCAGAAAGTTAAAATATGTTTATCTATTTATTTGTTTAGCTAGATATTTATTTTTTAAAGGGATATCTAGCCTCTGACTGAAAAGACTGCTCAGGATCTTGGTKCTTTTTATTTGTTTGCCTTTTTTTGTTCCCTGTTCTGATTTATTCATTGCCAGATTTTAGTGCATATTCTGCTCAGGAGAGAAATGGGCACATATATGAAATATTTGAATACATATTACCATACAGATGTCAAACAATAGCATATCAAAGGGATTCCTCTTCACATAAGAAACATGGCATTGAGTTTGTTTCTCTGTAAAGATGAGGCTTCGTGTGCAAGTCCTTGACAAGCTGCTTTATTCTTTGCCTGTGACGGTTAGTTGTGGTCATTTGGGAACTATTGTACAACTCTGGCATCTCTAGCATCTCTAATGTTTGCCATTCAAACTAATTTTTAAATGCTTGGCTCCACTTTGGAACTGTCACTGCTGATGGGGGTGCCTTAAGTTATTTTTGAAGGGTCTTGAGAAARTGTGCTGCTAGAGAATAGACTTCACCAACTGGCAGTACAGAAAACATATTAATAACTTAACACCAAAAAAATTTCTGGTTTTGTAAAACTCCTGTTTGCAATTTCTAAACTTAAAAATTCCAGCTTTGTAGTAGAAAGTGATTTTCCTTAAAGTAGCTAGAATGGAAAAAAAATTTTCTTGAAGTAGAACATTATGATTTACTGAGAAAAAAAAATACTAATTTGCTTTGAATATGTAAGAAAGGATTTCTACACCACGAACATCTTGTATATTCTGACTTTATTTTTTCCCTAGTTTGTGGAAAAGAATTTTTTGAAAATTTTTGCATTTTCTTCAGGTTATGGGAACTTTTATTCCTTAATCAAATRTCATCACAGAAGAAGCATGGTCAACAAAAGTTCTACTAGGTCTTCCTAATAGAAGAGACAAAGTTTTGGATACAAAGTATCAAAACAGATAAAGAAGAATGTGATAGTGCTCATTTGTCCTACATGCCCTCTTTGGTCTCATTTGATGGTCATGCCATTTCAGTGTAGTGCTTTGTTGCAATTTTTTTTTTTTTTTTTACTTTCCAATACAGAGATGGCACAATGGACATGGTCAGCTACCTGTGCATAGCCACAAGAGAAAAATATGGTTAGGTCACATGGAAAAGATGATCTTCTTTTGCGTCTGCTCCGTGTCAACTGTTCTAGTGGTACCACAGTGATGAATGGTTGCCAGGGGAGAGTAGAAATCATCCCATCAGAAAGCAGCACAAATAGGGCTGCTCCATGAGGGGGCCAAGCAAGTGGCCCCAGTGCAGGTTGGGGCCCACTGAGAGGGCTCCTGCCAGCTCTGAACTGAGCCAAACTGGAGGTAGTAACAGGATCTGTTGGCAATCCAGGGATCATTCATCCAGGATAAAGTAACAAGTCACATCTGCCACCAATCCAAGAAGTCTAATGAGGAAAAGCAAAAGCCAGAGCTAGAGACAATCTGCCTGTAACATAGGTCCAAAATTATAAAGATAAGGCTACACAGGGTATACAGATACATTCACTTAGTCGGGTCATGGAGTGTCCTGGGTAACCCCAAATGTTACTGTATTCCACATCTATCTGTGCCCAAAATTGTTATTGCCGCGTTAAGCCCCAGCCTTGAGGCAGAGGGGAAGTGCCTGGGCTTTTAAAAAAAGTTGGGTCACCCAAGCAGAGCTCTCTTGGCTCTGGCTCTTTGCTTTTGGGTTCTTGCAGGGAGAGTGCGCAGAGGCAGCATGGGCAGAAGCTCCACTCTGGGGGTGACTTCAGACATGTTTCCGGGCAGCAGTAGTAGCAACCCAAGAGGATGTATTTTTTACTCAGAAACTGTTTCAGAGTGAATTTTGCAACACTTCTTGGCAGTATAAAGCCAGAGGGGATTAGGGTCGGACCATAGCATACCAGAGCTCAAGAGTCCATCCCTCTCTCTCTCCCCTCCACTGGGGACCCAAGACAACAGGTTTATGCACACTAGCTTGTTTGAATTTGGTAAGTTTTGTAAAGTAGGACAGAAGCTGATACAAACTTTTAAAATCCTTTGTCATATTTTAGTTTTGCATCTCTGAAACTCCTCTTAGACCCTGCTTACCTGTCTTGTTTCGAGGTACCTGTCTCAAGGTTTGTTTGCACATGAACCTTGCTTTTCAGACACAGGAAATGGTCACAGAAATGTGACAGCTTGGGCTTTGAACTTCAAGCAAAATGTATCTTGGGCATGTATTTATATAATACATGCTTCTCTCTGCCAGAACAGATATATGTTAGTAAAGTCACAACTCCTTCAAATTCCTCAAAGCACATTTTTTTCATTTTTGTCACAGGCCTCTCTGAGTTTAGAAATTCCATGGAAACTCAGAAAAATAATTTTATATTTTGAATGTGCCATTCTAGTTAAGATTATGCGTGTTTATTGTCATTAATTTTGAATAGGCATGTTCTCAAGGGTACATGTGATTTTTTCTGATAATTATCTGAATAAAAATGTCCTCCTAGTTTTTTTCCTGAGTGCTGAAAGGGCAATAGAGTCGCTTGCAGTGCTAAGCTCAAAAAAAAATTAATTATTCGTGGTAAGCCCAAGCTGCCAAGAAACCCATCAAGCGCCATATCCTGCTCTGGTCTGTTGTACTTTTCACACTGAGCAATATCATCCTATGTGTTCATTATGTAACATTCCCTTCTATTTTTTGTTTTCCCCAAGCATATGCAAACAAAAGGCAGATACTGCTCGGATTTGGTTAAAGGGGACTGGAGATCAGGAATAAGTGATTCTAAAAAGAGAGGCAAGGTGTTGTCACATATATTTATGWACATTTTAATACTACTATCTTTTTCACTCATGATGTCTACCTTCTTTTATAATAGGGYATGAAGCAAAAGGCTCATGTTCAGTTTCCTACCTAACCCAGAAACATAAATGTGGCTGCTGTCTGCCTTCTTGTTCAGATTTTTGAGCCAGAAGGATTACAGCTATAATTTTAGTGCAACAATTTCAAGTCTTACTGCTAAGAATTTTGCTATGGCTGTTTTTCTTAACATTTTATGAGGCAGCTGGCTGCAGACATCACCAAATCTTGCAAGATAACTAGCTGTCACTGTACCTCTCACTGCTTTTCCTCATAAGCTATAAAGAACAAATTCATAGACTAAGTTCATTGGGAGGCAAAATGGCTTATCTGAAAGACTGGCAAAGTAATTTCCTGCATCTAGTGTGTGTATAAATTCCATCAAAGTGAATTTAATGTGAGGACTGTACAGTATCCCTACAAAGATTAGCAGGGAATACCATAGCCAGATACTTCTTTGTAAATCACTGGATCTTGCTTTTGGATGAAATACTAGCACTTTAACTCAGAACATTTGGATGCATAACATAGACTCAGAAAAGAAGACTTTTAAAAGACCGAAGAAAATGATTGCTTAACCCTAGAACTAGTATTGTATAGTATAGTTCAGAGGCTCTTGTATCTTACAGCATGGCTCATATGTTATATAAGACCTCAAAGGRATCTCTTACTCAGCATTTCTGTGTCCTCCCTTCCAGTTTCTTCCATCTTCAGTTCCTTGTTTCAAAATCAATAAAAAGCCTGATGTTTATATAATATTTATCTGAATCTTCGAAATTTGTAAGAGCAAAGTCAGGATAAAACATTTTCATTTTCTCTACAGTCAGTTTAAAAATTTGCGTTTGGATGTGTGTGCATGATCATGGGCAAGTGTAGATTCTTGCTTATGTTAATCATTATATGTTTATTCCCATCTAACTATATCTAGTTAGATTAAATTACAATTTTTCTCCAAATCAATGTATTCATCTCCACCTAACATAAACATCTGTACTTGAAAAACATTTCTGTAATGAGAAATATTTCTCTGGATTTCTTTGGGGCTATATAGGTTCTGGTTGAATGTCTTTGCTAATTTTCACAAACTACTTTTTGTGGGGTTATAGGCACTAGGGGTGTGCTCATTTGCTTACTTTGCCATGGTGCCAGCAAAACAGACTTTCAAGCTTTAGGCACAAAGACAGTGACTTTAGGAGGAGAATAAAGAGGCAATAGCTTTCAAATATGCCTATCTATTTCACTTTCCCAAATGSATATCTTGTTATAAATAACTACATAATATTTCCATCACAGACATTAACATGCAGGGTTTACAGCATATATTTAAGTTGAATGGATTTTAGTTTACCTTTGAAAGAAGGGCAAAGTCTCAGTWGGGCAACCTTGCTTCCTTTAGACAAGATATAAGCTACAATTGWGCAACTGCAGAGCAGATCTAAAAATAGCTTTCTGGCAGTACAGTACAAAGTAATGAAGTATAAAAGCAAGATACTCAGTCTTGTACTGCAGTTACCTGCTCACCCGAGATTTTTCTCAACTTTAATCCAAAGTATTATGAAAGAAACAATTTAATACATAGGCACATAAATTTTTCTATTACATAAGTTAACTGTACTTCATGGAGTTGAAACTGCCCAATTTTTTTCAGATTATATTAAGGAAAAGACAAGATGTCACAGTACCAAAAAAAACACCCAAAAAAATCCTGAAATCCTGCCATAGTAATATTGATGCTCAGAGCAATTTCAGCAACCATTTAAACTAAATCTCCTTTTTACCACTCCTTAAAAAAAAATAGGCAAAGAGGCATTTTATTGCAAGCAAAGACAGTGAGTAAGAGACAAAGACAAAACTGAGTCTATTTCTGAACCAAGTCTTCAGCTTTGAGCCGGCCCAGCACTCTCTCAGCTATGTTCCTCACCTTATTTTGRGCAAGGAGGTATTTAGTCCTGATGATACATAATTCAGTAATCCTAGGAGACAACAGGCTAATACATTTTCTAAGCAACCTTTTCACTTAGACAAGAAAAAAAAGCATTCATTGGGCTGGTTGAAAATAAATAAGCATGCTATTAAAATGTGATTGTGTTGTGTATTATGTTGATATACTGGTTCAGCAGACAAAATAATTAGCTAACTTTCTAATTATGTACAGATGTTGGTTTGTTATATTTTAATTTCTTAGACCTATTAATTTTTAAATTAGATGTGTATAATGCTATCTATTTCCATCTTTGTTATCCTTAAATTAGTAGCAAAATTTATTTTTGTTTACTCTAATAGTCTGTCCATTATTTTGCTTTTGTTTTCTGGTTTGTTCTAGAAGCTTGGCGGCTCATACTAGCAGCATGAATGAGATATTAAGGGGGTGGGGTGGAGGGATCACACTGATATCGTGGTGGTGGGGTCCCCAGCAGAAACCTTAATAGCTTCAGTGGTTGTCCTTTCACGGAGTAAAAGTCTTTTTGAAATGGAGTTTTTACAATGCCTGAAACAGGGACTCTGCCTCTTCTGTCATCACTCGAAACAATTGATAAAATAAAGCAACATAGATACAATAAAGCCACACAAAGTTTCTTGGGTCAGATTTCTGCTGTTAAGGATTTTTCTGCATTTCCTGATGAAGAAGAAATCAGGAGCTTAATGGACAATTCTTAAAACMAATTCTTAAAAAGTTCAAATACACTACTTTTGTAAAAGCGTCTGTCAAGACTATTGAAATTTGGCTGTTCCCATGAATAAACTTAACCTTTTTTGGGGAGGGGGAAATTGCTTTTTTCCTCCTTTTGCCCCTGTTTTTTTTTCACTTGGATCTAATACCAAGTAATGTTGCTGTACTGTGTCTGAACTGATATTTAACATATGTATTTTTGAAAAGATCATTGTCATTAAGTACTTCAGCAAGGTAAAATAAAGGAGGAAGCAAAACTTTAATTTATCATTAAAAAGTGCTTCTTAATTATCAATGCTCTGGTTACATAACTGCAGGACAAAAATTACTTCTGGATGAAAGATACTGAGTAAGTGTTTGGCAAGCCTAACTGGTCTTATGTGTTTTTTCCCATTGCTATTCTTTGAATATAGATGATTCTTCAGTCCTCTATAGGAGGAAGGTAGCTCGTTTGCATTGCATTTTGAACCATCACAAGAAGCAGCATTATTTTTGCCTCTATTGTTTTTCTTTATCACACAGAATGGCAGGTCCTTTTTTTGTGGCCTGGCTATTMCAAGAGGAAAATTCTCTGAACTTCAGAGTAGTAAATTCATAAGGTCATTAGGAGACATAGCTGGATTCAGTAAATGAGTAGATATCTGAAGTGGGATGTATGCAGAATTTTTACATGCATTCTGTGTATCAGATAAACATGCCCATATGTAGATTCCCTTAATAAATTTGTTTTTCTACAAATCCTAAAAGCTGTTAGAGTCTTTATAAAACATATTGTGTGTTTGAATAGCAGAAGCAAGCATGATGCAGATTTAACACTCTTCAATGCTAAAATTAAGGAGTTATTTTAACTCAATGCAAAGATTTTCTTACTTTGCTTGCTACCAGTTCAATTTGACAGGAGACAGATGAATGATGATAATTGTCTCTTGCTACAGAAAAAATTCTTTCAAAAGGAACTCCTCAAACGTGTCCTTTTTACTTCTGAAAAACTGTACCATTTCCAGATATATTCCTGAGTAGAAACACATTGAAAATAGAGTATGGGATATCTTATACAGCATTGGATCTGTAACAGGTGACTTATAGCCATCCAACTCTTCATTGTCGAAGCTTTACTTTATATCTATGTTAATATAGTTGTATTGACTATACACAAACACTTATAGTCAAAGCTTATTTGATGATTTATGCCCTCACCCTCTAACATAATACCCAAGCTCCTTCCAGAACTTCAGTGTCAGCTTTTTTATTTCTTCTCCTTCAAACTAATGAAAATTTTAACTGCTTAACCACCTAAAACATTATTGTTTTGTGACCTGAAAGTTTGCATTAATTTCTCTAGGCCTTGTATCCCACACTCAGAACTCTGATCCAGACCACCAAACCCTCAGATCAGCAGGCTTCTCCATTTCTTCCTCTGCTCAAAAGAACATAAATCCACAATTTCTACCTTGAATGGCTGACAAACTGCATCTTGGATCATGAACTGTCATAGAAAACATAGAAGGTGGCTTCTACCTTCTTGAAACCTCAGAATACCAGTCAGGTTTTTTAATACATTCAGAAATCTAGACTTTTTCTGCTGACACCTAAGGTAGGTAATGTAAAGCCAGCCTAGGTGTATCTGGCACTAAGAGAAACATAAAGCAATTGGTGGGTTTTAAAAGTGAAGAAACTACTAATACATATTGTAAACAAACACAAATTAAATTTAAGCTGCCTACTTCAGTGTTAGCAGTCATGTTTTTATAGCTGCATTGAAAATGTGGCCTAAATCCTTTCTCATATTTGGCCTTTGGTTGTTTACCTCTCCATTGTTTTAATTAGAATTGAGACCCCATTTACTCTTAAAACATGATGCCAGTGAAAACCTTTCCAAATGAGAAGACTGGCTAATGTTTCAACATACTTAATTGGTTTTATAACACTATTTTCCCCTTTAATCAAGATATAATGCTGTTTTGCCAATCCATCTTTAGTTATGGCATATACAACACAATACACACCGGCCCAATATCTCCTGGTCACCTTTTTGCTGTAATCTATGCTGCTTTTGTATAACTCAAGCCTACAAGAAAACTACAACTGTGCACTAAAAATGTGGTGACATCTCAGAGCTTGCCTTTCTCACTTTACTAGAACAAGAAATTGTTCCAGTATTATCTGTCTATGGAAGCAAAGGCCAAGGTAAACAGAATGTGGACACTGTAAACAAAAAACAAACAGCTATTCTTAACMGTATTCCCTATGTAAATATGCATATTGCTGAATTAAGCATGAATCAAAGTGTTCTGAATATT